>PVHP010006033.1:0-23863 GCA_004024765.1 Zapus hudsonius
AAAAAAAAAAGCACTAACATAATCACCATGGGCAAAGCCAGAACTTTATTGAACTTCCTTACAAGTTAGTATTATTTTAAACTACATAAGGGAACATTCTCCTCTTTGGTGCTCAGGAGATTAAAGGTGTGGCATGGGCGTAGGAGCTGATGAGATTAAAGTGTAGCTGTAACAGAAGCAGAGAAGAGAGGAAGCTGGAAAGACAGAGGTCGTCCAAGAGTACTGGCTCTCCTGATCTACCTTTTCTGTGCTGACCTACTGGGCTAACTGGAACTCTGTGCTCCCATTTGAACACATACTGGTTAGTGACCGCAGCACCTGGAATATTCCTGGCTGGTAGGCCTCTCTTGTGCATAACCACATACACCCATAAATTGAATATAAGTCACTGCAATTTTTTCAAGTTTTGAGTATTTGCATGGAAATGCTGCATTCACATTATTCAGTATTAAGTAATCCAATGGTTCACACAAGGAGAGAATTGCCACTTTTAAGAACACTAATTCAAATGCTTTGGGAAACTTAAAGCACTATAAAATGCTATCTAGGGGCTGGGGAGATGGCTCAGTGGGCAAAGAGCTTGCTGTGTAAGCGTGATCCCAACTGCCCATATAAAAGCCTGGCAATGCCAGGCTTGTGCTGCCAGGCGTGGTGGCACACTCCATGAGTCCCAGTCCTGGGGAGGTAGAGGTAGGAGGATCACTGTGAATTCAAGGCCAGCCTGGGATTACAGACTGAGTACACTTGCATATGCATCTAAATATGCACATACACCACCCATACAGATATAGCCCCCAAATTGTTACTGAGCAGAGTATGGGTGAGAGAAATGGAAAACAGTTAATATATTAACTGTTTACTATGTGTTAGGCACTATGTTGGCCTTACAGAGAGTCTGTTTGATCTTCATAGAAACTCTCTGATGTGCATTCTAAGAGACCCGAGGCACAAAGGAAATGGTGCAGCCAGGATTCTGGCCAGAGATCTGGTGATCTTAACAATTATGCAAGAAAATCGGAAAAACCACTAGCAATGGAGTTGGTACTGAGGCTACTTCCCAGGAACCTTGAGCTTTCTTGTTTTATTTTAAAGAAATTGAGTCTGAAATCTATAAACAATCCAATATGGATGTGTTTGTTCAAGAATGAAGAGATCTACCCTTATGGACTTGGTAGGAGTCAGAAATTGACTAGGCAGTCAGGGTAACAGACCCAAAGTGAATGGTGTTTTATTCCTTGACTGAAAGCAGCAAATGTCACTAAGTCTGCAGAAACCTGGATGTCACACCCTCCAGGAGAGATTTCTGGATTAAGCTTGCACCTTTCCTAGAGGACAGAAGCTCTGACCCTGACCTAAGATTATTGGCAAAGCTGTAAAATCTGGTCCATAGGAACCTGCAGACCTAGTCACTCTCCATAAAGACCCCAGACGTGAGTCTTGAGGTGGGGCTTCTCAACCCCCTCCTGCCTCTAGGCAAGCGCCCTACCTTGCTCCCTTCTCTTACATTCTAGGCTCACGCCTCCCTTCTCAACCCCCTCCTAAAGCTTTAAGCTATGATAAAATCCGTCTGAATCTTATCCTCTGGTCCGTGGATTTCATTCTTTGAATTCACAGGACAAGGATCCGGAAACATTCCAAATTATTGGTGCTTTGGCATACAAGGAACCCAAAATTCCTGTATCAGAAAGGCCTTGGCCCACTACCCAAAGCTTAGCCAGTGGCCATGCATTTACAGATTCTACACTAGGGAAAATGCTATAAGGATATGTGTAGTATGTTTTACAATTTCCTGTTTTAACTGACCAATTAACCAACCTAGTAGCAATGCTGAAGAAGGAAGAGAAGACTTCTCAATTTCAGAGTTTAAAGTTTTAGAGATGGAATTGCCCTCGACAAAGGATCAGTTATCTTACTAAAATACAACCTGAATAGAAGAACACTTCCTTGCTTCAAAACTTTGATTTTTTTTTTTACCACCCACCCCAACTCTCAACCAAGGAAGAAATCCAAAATGGCAGGTAGGGTGCTGCCTACCTCTACAGTCTCACAGGGAAGGAGCCATCTCTTTGTCCCTCTTCTAATCACTTGACAATCACTTCAGGCTTATTCATACTTTACCTGTGTCCTTTTCTTAGGCTGGAATTATCTTTAGTCCCTTCTAGAGAAATCTTATTCTTAATTTTTCTTCATTCATTTATTCAGAAAGCAATTCTGGGCCCCTATACTTGTGAATAATCATTATACATACACATATATGCATATATTAAAGTCCTTATTGAAATGATATGATAAACTATTCATGGTATTTATAATAACTTACTAGCGTTTTGATTGTCTTTAGTGTTGGGTGAGGAGAAAGGAGGAGAGTGCAGGCCCGGGTTGTTAGGAGGGTGTATGTCACTTTCTGGAAGAGGAAAATGGTCTGAGCTGCTGGGGAATTCACAGTGGAGCTGGCCTGCAGGAGAAGTGGGCTTACCTGGGCAAAAGGTTGGAGGTTGGGCAGGTGGGGGTAGAGAGTTGGGGTGGAAGGACAAGTTCCAGATGAAGGGAACATCAGATAACCAGACACTGAGGCCAAAAGAAGGCCAGTATGGGGTTGGAGAGATGGCTCAGCTTTTAAAGGCGCTTGCTTGCAAAGCCTGAAGGTCCCGGGTTCAATTCCCCAGTACAATCCCCCATTACAGTCAGTAAAGCCAGATACACAAAGTGGCTCATGCATCTGGAGTTCATTTGCAGAGGCAGGAGGCCATGACATGCCCATTCTCTCTCTCATAAATAAATAATTAAAAAGAAGAGGAAGACGAAGAAGGAGGAGGAGGAGGAGGAGGAGGAGGAGGAGGAGGAGGCCAGCGTGGCAGAATGGCAGAGATCCTGCCCTGGTGTGGAGGAGGCTGGTGCAGAATGAAGCCAGAGAGGAAAATGGAACAGATTCTACAGGGCTTCATAGGCAATGGGAACACAGCCTTGATCCTGACTAGAAAAGCAAAAGAAAGCCTGGGGAGGGGGTGGTTGGGTGGGTTAGGCTTTAAGCAGGAAATAGCATTTTTAGGTGTGAGTTTGAAAAAATAATAATCTCTCCATCTGCCATGTAGAGGCAGATTGGAAGCATGGGAAGAGATGCTCCTCTCTAAGCCTTCCTCCATCCAAGACAGAGTTCATGCTTTCTTTCTCCATGTGCCCTTGAGGCAGGGGCTTGGTCTGTGTTATTCACTGCTGTAACCTCAGCCTTGAAAACAGCTCTCAGCACATAGTCAACTCCTAGTAAGTGTTGAACGTCATGAGTGGTGCCTGGCACCTGTGATCCTGGAAGGTTGAGGCAAGAAGATTGCCATGAGGACTGGAGAGATAGCTCAGTGGTTAAGGTGCTTGTCTGAAAAGTCTAAATGACCTGTGTTCAATTCCCCAGTACCCACATAAAGCCAGATGCACAAAGTGACGCATGTATCTGGAGTTTGTTTGCAGTGGCTGGAGGCCCTAGTGGGCCCATTCTCTTTCTCTGCCTGTCTCTCTTCTCTCTGTCTGTGTCTTTCTCTCCTTGCAAGTAAATAAATAAAATATTTTTGAAAGAATAATAAGTTCTAAAGGCTGGAAAGTTATTCAGGGTCATTTGCTTGATTCCTCATTCTCAACAGAAAGCTCCAGATTCCTCAGTAATCCTTCCTCCTGGCTACTTCGGTGGTTAGAGTGGGAGGATCATTTGACCCAAGGAGTTCAAGATCAGCCTGAGCAATACGATGAAACCCCATCTCAAACTAGAAAACAAACAGCAGGGTGTGGTGGCTATGCCTGAATCTCAGCACTCAGGAGGCAGCGGTAGGAGGATCACTGAGTTCAAGGCCACCCTGAGACTAAATCGTAAATTCCAGGTCAGCCTAGGCTATGAGCGAGACCCTATCTTTAAAAAAGAAAGAAAGAAAGGAAGGAAGAAAGAAAGAAAGAAAGGAAGAAAGAAAGAAAGATAGAAGCTGGCCTAAGAGGAGACATGAAACCAGAGTAGACCACTAACCAGAGGGAAAATTGAAACGATGGACAAAAATACACCATTCCCTAAGATCCTTTTGCTGAAGACTTCACATGCTTGGGCTACAGGTCACAGAGAAATCAAGCCGGAGCTGAGCTGAGCTGGAAACCTCCTCCCTGTTGACTAGCTGTCAGAAACCTCAAAAAAGCTATGCATCATGCAACCTTTGGGGAGAAAGAAGTCATCAACAGTGTTAAACAGCAGTGGACCCTGTAAGTCTTACAGATGGCTAGCCAGGCCAAATGTGCCAACTGGTGAAATAGTGGTATGTTTGTTATGGGGGAAACCACTGCTCTCTGATTGGACTGGAGGCCTGCTCCATGGGAGGGAATACAAACCTAGTCAAAAGCCTATCTCGGGGGAAGTCATAAGCTATAGGGGAGTAACAACTACTGTTGTCTGGCTAAATGTATGCATTCTACCCACCAAACACTTAGGTGTTTGTGCCCATATATTAATGCTGCTCTCACTTTGGTTAGAGAAGCTTCTTTTCCGATGATGGTGACCACCGGGGTGACTCAAAACTCACCATAATACTTAAAAGAAGTGACAGTGGAGTGTTCAACACTAAATGAGACAAACATCTCTTATCACACCCTCCAAGGCTCAGGGTCCTTTGTGGAAGAGGTGGTGGAAAGAACGCAAGAGCCAAAGGAAGGGGAGGAGAGTTTACAATACTGTCTTCTAGACACAAAGTGGCCTTGATATTCATGACCTCACAGTGGCTGACACAAGACCATAATAGGAAAAAAATGATGATAACAAAATAAGAGAGAGACTAATTGGAAAGACAAGGGAAGGTGGATTTGGGAGGGGAAGTGAGGGTTGTGGGAGGGAATTATCATGGTTTATATGGAAGTTGTCAAAAACTGAAAAAAGTGGCTGGAGAGATGGCTCAGTGGTTAAAGCACTTGCGTGAAAAGCTTAATGACCTGGGTTTGATTCCCCGTTACCCATGTAAAGCTAGATGCATAAGGTGGCACATCCGTCTGGAGTTCGTTTGCAGTGGCTGGAGGCCCTGGTGTGCCCAGTTTTTTTCTCTCTCTCTCATCAACTTTCTCTCTCTCTCTCTCTCTCTCTCTCTCTCTCTCTCTCTCTTTCTCTCTCGCTCTCTCAATGCTTGCAAATAAATAAAAATATTGTAAAATTTTAAAAAAATATACCATTCCCCAAACCAACAACAGTTCCTAATTCACAGGTAAATTCTACCATCAAGAAAAGTAATTTCCGTGTTATTTAAACTATTACATAGAAAAACTGGAATACTGATACCTCTTTCTGTCAGAACACAAGTTCTCACAGTGTGGTCTAGTGATCCCTCAGTTTTTTTTTATCTGGGAGTCCACAAGGTGAAATTATTCTGATAACAATACTAGGATGTTTTGATTTTTTTTTTTACTGTTATTTTCTCAGAAGTGTTCAATGGAGTTTTCCAGAAGCTAATGGATTACCATGTGATGACATCATTGCTCTAGCAACTAAAGAAATGCATACTTGTATTTTAAAGATTTCTCCATTTAATCTCTAATATTATAAGTAACTCACACAAATAAAGGTCCTCTGAGTATGACAATTAATTGTTAAGAAAGAAAATATGTCCTGAGACCAAAAATGCTTAAAAACTGATATACTAAACTAATGTTGCTCCAATAGGAACAGTGGCCAACAATAGCTGCTATTGTTTGAGTGTGTGCTTCAAAAGTTCCTGTGTAAGAAACCTAATACCTCATTATGGAGTGTTGGGAGGTGGTCTCTAGTGAGGAATGCTAGGGTCATAGGAATGGAGTCCTCATGAATGGACTAACGCCTGTCATCAGAGTAACTTCTCATCCTTGTGGGACTAGATTTGTTATCATGAAAGTAGTTATAAGGCAATCCACTTATGGCAGCTTCCTGTTCTACCTGTAAGCACGTCCTTCCCCTCCCCTTCCCACCACGCACTGAAGCTGCACAAGACCTTCCTCAGTAGCCTAACATGCTGGCACCATACCTTTGGACTTCCTAGTCCTCAGAACTGGGAGCCAAGATTAACCTATTTTCTCAAATGTTCTGTTAGACAAACAAAAACAGACTAAGAACAAATAATACCAATTTAATTAAGAACATCATGCACATATCTTAGACTTAATCTTTAAAGAACAACTTTCATGACTAGATAAGATTTATCCACAAGTTAAGAACCAATACTATATTTGGAAATGTATGAATATAGCCCATTACATTAACAGATAAAAAGAAAAAAAACATGATGAACACCACAAAAAGATACTTAAGTGAAATGTTAATATATACTTCTAGCTTTACGAAGTATGCAAGTAAACAAATTTAAGGAACCAAAACAAAAAAATAAATTTTTAGCAAACCAGTAATAAAAGAAAATTTAATTTCAGGAAGAATATTTGCCACCCCTATTAAAATCAGAAAAAGATGACTATTTTCATTGTTATTACAGCTACTAAACATGACACTAGAGGTTTTAGCTAGTGCAATAAGACAAGAACAAGAAATAAGGCTTTTGCAAAGAGACACAAATCACCATTGTTATTTAAAAGCAATTCAAATTTCAAATTAGACAATTGACTAAATTATTAAGTAAAAGTTCAAAATTCTAAAAAAAGTTCAGAATTAATACTGTATTCCACTTAAGCCTTTGATTAAAGATCAATAACAAAAACCAATTATTTTCCTACTAGCATCTCAATAACAACAGCAAGCAAATTATAAAACACTTGTGACAAGCTCAGAAGTCTGCCCATGCTTTATATGAAGAAACTGTAAACTGTATTAAACAACATTAAAAGAAGACACAGATAAATGAAATAGACATTCTATTCCTTGAAGAGACTCAAACCAAATTTGGGTGAAATTTTAATCAATACACGTATAGATTATTTTGTAGAACTGAGAAAATTTATTTTAAGGTTCACTTGCAAAAAGGAAGAATGCAAAAGCAGTTGAGAAAATTATGAGAAAGACAAACAGTATGACAAAGAAAAAAAGACAGCTAATTTCAAAAGTAGAAATTTTAGACAATGGCCTATAATGCTACAGTAATCGAAATTGCATAGTATTTGCACAAAAATGGACCAAAAAAATTGGGAGCCAAACTGAGTATAAACATAGGACCATGTACAATCATGCATTTGTTGGGGCAATTAAAAATTCTATTAGAAAATAAAGTTATAAATTTAACGCTTTAGGTAAAGTTACATTTGAATTGTATTAAACCTTAGTCTTGGGCTATGGATATAGCCCTGTGGTATAGTGCTTGTCCAGGATGTATAAGGCCAAGGATTTCATCCTCAGTAATGAAAGGAAGAAAGGAAGAAGAAAGAAGGCAGGGAGAGAGAGAGAATGAAAATAAATAAATAAAGTCCCTTGCCATATGCTTGGAATTCCCAGACTCCAGAAATGTGAGACAAATGAAGATCCGTCTGAGAAAATAAAACTACCAAAGTAGTGAAAGGAAAAACTTCAACATGTAAAGTCTTGGGGGAGGATGGGAAGGAATACCCCCCTCAGCAAACCATAAATTCCAGAGGCCACAAAAGAAAAGACTGACAGATTTTCATGCCATATGAACTAAAACCCAGATGATATGACAACGTGAATAAAAGCTAGAAAAAAATTGCAATACATATAATAGTAAAGACTTAATGTCTTTATATAATGTAATGGAGAAAGCTTTAAAAACAAAAAAGATAATCTAATCAAGAAATGGGCAATATAAGCAATTACCTAAGAAACTGCCCAGGGAAATAGCAACAACCATGGGAGACAAACTGAAACATATCATAACAAAATTCAGAGGCTAGGGTGAACTCAACGCTAACAACAATCTGCTAACATACCCAAGGCTCAGGAACAATTGTGGAAGAGGGGGCAGGCAGTTTCTAAGAGCCACAGGGTGGGTAGAAACACTTTGAGGCACAGTCCCCTCACCCCCAAACTAACAGAGGCCCTAATTACCCCACAACAAACACCAAGCACACTACTGAGGAGGACCTTCAGGGTAATGGACACTGGGGACAAGACTAAAACCCATGTAAATAAAAATTTATATTTATAAATTACAAAAAGAATTCTAGGAATGAAAAAAATAAGAAAGAAAAACAACTGATCAACTAAATATCTGAAAACCCAACTAGAGATACAAGACTATCAAAGAACTAAAGAGCAGCCAGGAGGCTGGAAAGATGCTCACTGGTTAAGGCACTTGTCTGCAAAACCAGTTCTATTCACCAGAACCCACGTAAAGCCAGATGCGCAAGGTGGTGTGTGCATCTGGGCTTTGTTTGCAGCAGCTGGAGGTCCTGGCACACCTATTGCTTTTCCCATTGGATGTGTAAGAATTAGAGGACTGATGGGATCCGTGCTGGTGGGATGTGTAGTGATTTCAGTATATAAGGGAGTATTCTCATTCATTGTTGGATACGAGCGTAAATGTGGATAATTTAGCACAGTTTAGCAGAAATTTAAGTTCTGATACCTTTTAATGAAGTACTTCCGCTTCTAGAAACTCATTTGCAGAAACAAATGCATATGTCTATAAAGAGATATGTGCAAAAAGTTTGCTGTAGCATTGATTGCAATAGTGAAAACTATATGGGAACTTCAAGGTCTCCAACAGGGAATAACTAGGTAAATTATGGTAGCTACAAAAATGGAATACCACATAGGAGTTAAAAAAATAATTCTAGCTGGGCGTGGTGGTGCACACCTTTAATCTCAGCACTCAGGAGGCAGAGGTAGGAGGAGTGCTGTGAGTTCAAGGCCACCCTGAGACTACATAGTGAATTCCAGGTCAGCCTGGACTAAAGTGAGACCCTACCTTGAAAAACCAAATAATAATAACAATAATAATAATAATAATAATAATTCTGTTATATTCTTTTCCCCCTTTTGGTTTTTAAAAATTATTTTTTTATTTATTTATTTTAAATGATTTATTGTTAATAATTAGATACATTGTATGAGCAAGTCTTGTGGTGGTATCCCCATTTCCCTCCTCCTTATCCCCAACCCGCTGGGTTCCTCAGTGGGATTGCTGGACCATCCTTTTGGTTTTTTGAGGCACAGTCTCACTTTAGCCTTGGCTGAACTGGAGCTCACTCTGTAGCCCAGGCTGGTCTTGGACTCAAGGTATTCTCCTTCCTCAACCTTTTAGTGCTGGGATTACAGGTATGAGCCACCACACCCAGCCTAAAAATAATTATATTATATATTGATATGAAAATTTTTAAACACATTGTTATATGAAAAGATCCAGAAGGATATTTATTATGTCTATATAAATAAATACATGCTTAAAGGAAAAAATGTGTCAGATGGTACATATCAAACAATAACTAGTATTTACTTTGTAGAGAGGGAGGAGAATTAAAAAGATAGAATGAAAAAATTCATTTTTAATTTAAACATTTTTATAGTGTTTGGGATGGAGCTCAGGGCCTGGAATATGCTAGGCAAGCTCTGTCACTGAGTTACACCCTCAGCCCAAGACTTTAAAAAATATTTTAATTTTATTCATTTGCAAACAGAGAGAGAGAGAGAGAGAGACAGGGAGAGAATGGGAGTGCCATTCTCTTGCCATTGTAAACCAACTCCAGATGCGTGCTCCACTTTACACATCTGGCTTTACGTGCATACTGGGGAGTTCAACCTGGGTCAACAGGCTTTGCAAGCAAGCGCCTTCAACCACGAAACAACCTTCCCAGTCCCAACTTTTTCTTTTTTAATTATGTCTGTAATTTAACATTTTTTGCAATGAGCATATATTATGTTTTACCTATATATTTCCTAAATCAATAAAAAGAAAACAATCCCGCAATGTCTCATGTGAGAGGCGATGTCGGTTTGACAAGAAGGGTCCCATCTCATCCAGGCTGTTTTTAGCTCCCTGTGTGTATTTCCATTATGCGAATCTCTGAAGGCTGCAGCTTCCACAGACACAGAGACAGGTAAGAAGAATTCACGTCTGGCATCAAAACAAAATAGAGACTAACTGAGAGGGGGAAGGGATATGATGGAGGGTGGACTTGAGGGGGGGAGTGGGGGTGGGGAGGGAATTATCATGGTTTATTGTCTATAATTATGGAAGCTGTCAATAAAAAAGTTTTTTAAAAATGTTCTCAACAGTAAAAAAATAAATGAAAAAGAATTCATGTGTCAGTCTCTGGTGCTGAGAACACGTTTGGTATTTTAGTAGCTTTGCATACGTGTCTATGGAGGGCCTGGGAGATGGTATGTACTTGCAAAGCCTGCCAGCCTAGGGTTTAATTCCTCAGCCACCCGCTTAAGTGCAAAAGGCATTCTTTGCACTGGCATGCCCACATGCAAATAAAGAAAAACGTTTTAAGTGCATGTTGACTGAATCATATTCTGAGGGGCAACAAGGAAGGTTGTAACATTTGAGCTAACTAAATAAATACATCAGGTGAGGAAGAGAGCTAGAGTGGAGAATGCTATCATGAGCAAATGAAGGAATCATTGGATCATCCTAACATTTGATGATTACTGACTATGTATGGGCAGTGTGTTGGATGCTTTGAGTCCATTATTTTATCCAGTCCTCAGAACAAGTTTAAATCCCCTCTCACCAAGGAAGGGCTGGAGGAGACTTTCCCCAGCTTTTCTGGAGAAAAGGAGACTTTTCCATCAGCTGGAGCTGATTCACATGGTCATCCCAGACCCCATGCTATTTTTAAATTTTTATTTTTCTAAGTATGTGTTTATATGTGGGTGGGTGTGCCCGGGCCTCTTGGAGCTTTGGCTACCCAATGGGCTTTCGCAATTGGTTGGGGGAAATTGAACCCAAACATTAGGCTTTATAAGCAAGTGTCTTCTGACCACGCTATCTCCGCAGCCCATCCACCCACCTCCCGTTCTCTTGACTTTGAGATCACACTCTCTCCCCAAAGACAGAAAGTCCATGGGATGCACTTGGACATGCCGACTTTGAGGTTCTCATAGTCATTAAGGTTTGGATAGCATGAGGCTGCAGCTTCTCATGGTTCTCAGGGCTAGAGGTGTGCATGGGCTGTCTATGAGAGAGCGGTGTCTGGGGGGCCAAGAGCTAATCACCCACCAAAGCATTTGTTGAACTCACACATAAAAGCCAGATACATGTTATGTCAAAGATTCAACTCATGGGAGTCAAAGGATGCTTACTATGTGAGGGTACTGTGAGTTGATGTTTTCTTTTTTTGTCTTTATTAATTAATTAATTAATTTATTATTTATGTGTGCATGTGTGCATGAGTGTGTGTGCCACGGCATGTGTGTGGAAGTCCAAGGATGAGTCTGAGGTGTCTGGGCTCCTGCTTCTTTGAGACAGGGTCTCTTGCCGCTGCAAAGGACCATCAGACTAGCTGGTCTATTAGCTTCAGCTTCTCTGCCTCTGCATCTCCTTGTCGTGGACACTTTGAGTCACAGATGGCTTTTGATCCAGCTATAGGTGGTAGAGAGGTGTGGGGCAACTGAACTTGGGCCAGTACGCCTGAAAACAAGCACCTGTAACTGCTGAGCCATCTCCTAAACTAACCTACTTGGTATTTTCAATTGTTGGTGTTTTAAAAAATGTCTAATATTCCCAATCACATTGTAAGTATCTTGAAATAAAGGACAGAATACTATTTTTTTTTTAAATTTCTCTTGTTACGGGGCTTAGGACTTGTTCGTTGTTGACTGAATGTTTGAGAAAATAATTAAGAAATGAGCTGACATACACAGACTAGCCCGTTTATCAGGAAGCCAAGTGCAGACAGAGTGTTCGTTTCTGTTACCATCTAAAAGTCGATGAAAGCAGCCAGGTTTCCCCTCAAATGACATTTCTCATCACTGTCGTCAAGGTTAATTGCTGGCATCCGAAGCTTGTAGTTTGGTTGTCTGAGGCTTACCCCAAGTGGCACTTCCCTGAGCACACCGATCAACATTTGGATTCTGGCCCTCAGCCCCGCTAGTCTAGACTCTCAATCCAGTCTAAACCTAGGAAGCCAGAACTAAGCTTAGAAAGGCTCATCCATGTTCACAAAGCCATAAAAAATGGAAGTATAAGGCTGAGAGCTCAGCGGTTAAGGTACTTGCTTGCAAAGCCTAATGACCCCAGTTTGATTCCCCAGTACCCACGTAAAGCCAGATACACAAAGTGGTGCATGCATCTGGAGTTCATTTGCAGTGGCTGGAGGCCCTGACACACCTATTCTCTCTTCCCCCCTCTCTCCTTGCAAATAGATAAATAAATAAAATGCAAGTACACAACTAAGTGTTGGCTTATTGACACGAACAAAGGAATGTGATGGGCAGATCAGATATTCATATCCACTCTCTTCTTCCTGCAGCCAAGTGATGTGCAAAGCCAAATCCCTAGGAAGCTGTATGGTGAGCCTAGCATCTGTACTGGGCGGTGAACAGAGGGTTAGGATGTTGAACAGCACCAGGCTCTGACAACTGGGGACCCAGGTGGCATGAGACAGGAGCAGAGCAATCGGCCTCTGAACCACATACACCCAGACACCAGAGAGCTTTTCATGTCCTAGCAGATGGCCACAGGCAGCCACTCAACATTGCTAAACTCTAGTATTTAAAACGCTGGAATGATGACGCTTCATAGGCTTACTGTGAGGATTAAATGAGAGAACACAGCAAATGTCAAACCAGTCCCTGTCATGTGACAGTCACTCAGTAAATAGCAGCTACATATCCATTTCCATACCAAGGTCATATCTGCTATGGGTTCAAGTCACCCTTCAGAATATTCTTTGTTCTGAACAGGGCAAACCACAGATTCAACATGATCCCCACCAAAATTCCAATGCCATTCTTCACAGAAATAGAAAAAAAAATCTTGAAATATATATGGAAGCACAAAAGACCCTGGATAGCCAAAGCAATAATAATAATAATAATAATAATAATAATAATAATAATAATAATAATAATGCTAGAGGTTTCATCATGTTGGATTTTAAGTTATACTACAGAGCTATAGTAACAAAAATAGCACGATACTGTCACAAAAGCAAACATGTAGATCAATGGAATAGAAAAGAGGACCTAATTGCCCACATAACAATTACTACCTGATTTTTGACAAAGATGCCAAAAATATTAATTGGAGAAAAAACAGCCTCTCCAACAATTGGTGCTGGGAAAACTGAATATCTACATGTAGAAGAAAGAAACTAGATCTGTACCTCTCACCCTGTACAAAATTAACTCGAAATGGATTTAAGGTCCCAATGGAAGACCTGAAACACAGAAGAAAGAGTAGGGAAAACACTTCATGATAAGATCCAGGCAAGTGTTTTCCACATAGGTCTTCAGTTGTTTAGGAAATATTGTCAACGATTGACAAATGGGACCTCATGACATTAAAATGCTTTTGCACAGCAAAGAAAATAGTTGAATGAGCAGACAGCCTACAGAATGGGAGGAAATCTCTCCTAGTTATACATGTGGCAGTGGATTAATATATAGAATATACAAAGACTTAAAAGACAAACAAGAAATCAAACAACCCAATCAATAAATAGGCTAATGAAATGAATAGATAGGTCTCAAAAGATGAAGTACAAATGGTCAATAAAAATATGAAACAACGTTCAAACCTCACTAGCCATCGAAGAAGTGCAACCTAAAACTAAATGGAGACTCCATATCACACCAGTCAGCATGGCAGTCATGAAGTTCTGGTGAGGATGTGGACAAAAAGGAAATCTTATACCCTAATGGTGAAAATATGAACTAGTCCCTATGGAAATCAATATGGAGATTCCTCAAAAAAAAAACCCTAGAAATAGATCTATCAAATGATCCAGCTATATCACTTGTGAGTAGTTACCAGAAGGAATCCAAGTCAAAATAGCACAGAGGTACATGTCCATCAGTGTCATTTGCAGCACTATTCACAATAGCCGAATTATGGAACCAACTTGGGTCTCCAACAATGAGGAACAGATAAAGAAAATGTTTATACACAATGGAAAATTTAAAAATACATTTATTTATTTATTATATATTTATTACAGAGATACAGAGAATGAGCATCGTCAGGGTCTCTTTCCACTGTAAATGAACTTCAGACACATGCATCACTTTGTGCATCTGGCTTGAAGTGGGCACTGGGGAATTGAACCTGGGCTGACAGGCTTTCCAAGCAAGTGCCTATAACCATTGGGCCATCTCCCCCAGCCCAACAATGGAATGTTTTTGGATATCAAGAAAAATGAAGTTCTGTCATTTGTAGGAAGATGGATGTAACTGGAGATAATCCTGTAAGTGAATTAGAGGCAAATATTGTTTTCTTTGAGTTGTGATTAATAGATTTTTATATTCATACATAAAACTATGTATGCATATATGACATAAAAGTAGAAGTGAAGCTGTCTAACGGAACAAAAGGTGGGGGGAAGTAAAGAGAAGGGGGAGTATGAGAAGACTACGCCTCATGTGCTTTATATATTTATAGGAACTTGTCCTTAAGGAACACAGTACCATGTACAATGAATATACACAATGAAAATTTATAATCAAGTTTGGAAAATATATGACTATACTCCAAATTAAGGACAAAGGAAGAGAAAAGGTAACCCTGGCAAAGGCAAGTGTGAAGAGTTTGGTGTTTTTAAGGAGCTGCAAGCAGTTTAGTGGAGATGGAATTTATAGTAACATAGCTATACACACTTTACAGTAAGATATATACTTTGTTATTTGCAGATATTATGTTTTTCAGGAGTTCAAGCAGTTTAGTAGAGATGGAATTTGCAGTGATATATATGTGCATATATACACCTTACAGTTATACATATATATGTAGATGTGAAAAGGTCTAAGGGAGCTTCCAGCGAAAGATGAAGAGCACTGGGCAGAGAGCAAGGAATGGATGGTCTTGAATTCCATGCTGTCTGGAAGGCAATGGGAGTCATTGAAGGGATTTATATCTGGGAGTTAAAAGAAGAGACTGAGCCGGGCGTGGTGGCACACGCCTTTAATCCCAGCACTTGGGAGGCAGAGGTAGGAGGATCTCTGGGAGTTCAAGGCCACCCTGAGACTACATTATGAATTCCAGTTCAGCCTGGGCTAAAGCAAGACCCTACATTGAAAAGCCAGAAAAGAAAAGAGATGATAGAATGTTTATTGCATGGGCTACTCATGATAGCCAAATTAAGGAATCAACCAAGATGCTCATCAACTGATGAATGTATAAAGAAAATGTATAAATACAGAGTGGAGCCTTATTCATCCATAGGAAGAATGATGAATTTGCAAGAAAATGGATGGAACTTGAGGGCCTGAGACCACCAAGTTCAACTCCCCAGAATCTACATACAAAGCTGGATGGGGGCTAGAGAGATGGCTCAGCGGTTAAGGCACTTGCCTGTAAAGCCTACCGCCCTGGGTTCTGTTCCCCAGTACCCATGTGAAGCCAGATGCACTGAGTGGCACATGCCCTGGCCCATTCTCTCTCTCTCTCTCTCTCTCTCTCTCTCTCTCTCTCTCTCTCTCTCCTCCTTTCAAATAAATAATTTTTTAAAAAAAATTTAAAAACGCTGACGGGCCATGCACATCTGTAACCCCTGTCTGTGGGAGACAAAAATTGGGAATCGCTAGGTCTCACTGACTGAAAATAGCAGCCCCAGGTTGACAAAGAGACCCCATCTCAAGGAAGTACATGGATGAGCAATACAGAAGAGCCCCAAAGCTCTCCTCTGGCCTCCACACATGTGCACACAACACACATGCATCTGTACACACACGTGCAGACACCATATACCATACATAATGCGCCATACCTCACATGTCTTTAACCCCAGCCCCCTACCTCATACACTTTACACACAACAAAGTCATAAAAAATTATTATATAATTAATATACACTAATAAAACTGAATGGGAAAAGGGTATTGGAGGAAAGCCAGTTTTAAAAAACCTTTTAAAATATGTACTCTTCATTACTGATTTATCAAATGTTATATAAAGTGAAAATAAAAGAAAAATTGGTAGAACTTCTTTTAAATACAGTTAAACCAGCCAGTAAAGTTGACAAAACCCTAATCCTTGACCCCCATCCTAAGAAACTTGTGCCCTGCATCAAGATAGAAAAAAAAAAAGGTTATAAGAGCATTTTTCATAGGAACCCAAGGGTGGAAAAAATCAAACGTGTAACACCATTAAAATGGACATAATAATCAGAGTACATTTGTACAATGGACTATTACTGCATAGCAACAAAAATGAATGAACACTCATGCCAGAGTACGAGTGAGCCTCACAAACTCAATGATGAATAGGAGAAATGAAACACAAATAACACAAAACCCCATAATTTCCCTTATAGAAATGTTGTCGAAGGCCGAAGTAAACGATATTATTAGGAATGCATACATAGGAAATAAAACCAAAAAGAAAAACAAGTCAAATGTGGAGAGTGGGCTGTGATCCAAATACACAGAAGATGTTGTAATGATGTGGAAAATGTTCAACTGCTCTGAACTGGCTGAATGAAACTCGCCTTTATGAATATCCAAATGGAAAAAAATTTTAAAGAACATAGAAGGGGCATAGCAGATGGCGTGCTGGGCACGCTCCATTTCTTGAGTGGGATATGGTCTCATCAGTGGTCACCTTTCTGTTATATTTTACAATATAAAAGAAAAACCTAATGTACTTGGGGAGAAAACAAAAAGTATATTAAGGGCTGGGAAAGGGTCAGCATCTAGAAGCGCTTGCTTGTAAAGTCTAACAGCCTGGATTCGATTCCCCAGGCCCATGTAAAGCCAAAAGCACAAAGTGGTGCATGCATCTGGAATTCATTTGCAGTGGCTAGAGGCCCTGGTACACCCATACTCTCACTCATTCTCTCTCTCTCTCTCTCTCTCTCTCTCTCTCTCTCTCTCTCTCATAAATAACTAAAAGTATTTTTAAATAGAAACATTTTTAGTGTATTGAGAGCTACTAGACGTGTTTATGAATGAAAAGTTATTTTGTTGAAAAGAATAAAGAAAGGGCTGGAGAGATGGCTCGGCGGTTGGGGCACTTGCCTCCAGTGCCTGGGGACCCAGGTGGTTTGGTTCCCCGGTGCCCACATGGGCTGGACCCACAGGGTGGTGGCCCTGGTGTGTTCTCTCTCTCTCTCTCTCTCTCTCTTTCTCTCTGTATATCTCTGCTTGGATATGAATAAATGGAATATTTAAAAAAAAAGAAAAGAATAAAGAAAAAAACATCACAGAAAGCTTCACCTAGGAGACACAAGTGAATTGAGGCATAAAGCAAGGGCTAGAATTTACCGTGCAATATAGGTAAAAGGGAATTCAATGGGGGAAGCATGGTATGTCAAATTCACAGAAGTACGAGAAAAGAGAGAATAATCAGAGCCGTGATTATTAGATGATGAAAAGGAGCCTGGAAAAGGAGGCTACGGGGTCTTGTTTATTATTTTATGATAGGAATGAAGAAGAATGACGCAAGTAGTATTTGCATGGTATAATAACCCTGATAGGCTGGAAAGATAGCTCAGCGATTAAGGCATTAGCGAGAGTTTGATTCCCCAGTACCCATGTAAAGCCAGATGCACAAAGTGATCCATGTGTCTGGAGTTTGTTTGCAGCAGCAGGAGGCCTTGGTGCACCCATTCTCTCTCTCTCTCCTCCCCCACCCCTTTAATCCCAGCACTTGGGAGGCTGAGGTAGGAGAATTACTGTGAGTCTGAGGCCACACTCTGAGACTACATAGTAAATTCCAGGTCAGCCTGGGCTAGATAAAGACCCTACCTCAAAAACAAACAAAGAAACAAAAAAACCCAAAACATCTTTCTTAGCAAGGTATGGACCGACACACTGTACTGAAGAGAGATGCACTCACGTCAGGTGATGTTGGCATGGTTTGGTACCAAAGCATGAGGGCACGAAGTAGGGAGAAAGGGCTTGGGACAGATGGTGATGTTTAATAAGAATTGTCATGGAAATTGATTAGATGTGAGGAAAGGTAATGGAGGGATCCTCGGCATCTAGTTTGAATAATCATTAGCATGTACATTAGTTACTGTTCCCGTCTTGTGACCAAAGAAGCCACTCATGGCTCCTGGTTTTAGGGGATACAGCTCATTGTGGCAGGGAAGGCTCGGCGGCAGGGGCTCCATCCATGGTGGATGGAGGAGGTTGTGATGGGGTTACTGGGCAAAGCATCCGTGTAAATGGTGGTGCCATTAATGAGGATTAAAAAAAGCAAAACTATTTTTTGTTTTGCGTTTTTTAAGAAGAGGAAAAGAAGCCGGGCATGGTGGCGCACGCCTTTAATCCCAGCACTCGGGAGGCAGAGGTAGGAGGATCCCTATGAGTTCAAGGCCACCCTGAGACTACAGAGTGAATTCCAGGTCAGCCTGGACTAGAGCAAGACCCTACCTCGAAAAACCAAAAAAAAGAAGAAGAAGAGGAAAAGAATTAGGTTTCTTTTTATACTTTTGTTTTGTTTTGTTTTGAGGCAGGGTCTCACTTTAGCCCAGGCTGACAGGGAATTCACTCTGTAGCCCAGACTGGCCTCGAACTCATTGTGATCCTCCTACCTCAGTTTCCTGAGTGCTAGAATTAAAGGTGTGTGTCACCATGCTCAGCCCTTTTGATACTCTTATAGACATTATGCATGAGCTATCTTTGAGATATCAAACGGAAGATATCCTGTTGGCAATTGTGTAAACACAGAACAGAGCTTAGGGGACGGCGTGATTGATTAGAGTTGTAATTTGGCTTTCATTGCTATAAAGCTAGTATTTAAGGAGTCTCTGACCTAATTCTAGATTGGGGGTTACTTGTGTTAATTATACTTTACAGATACTCCTCTTAAAATCTTCCATGCCATATTTTGGGCTGTTTACAGATCTGTGTTCTTACAAGAAAGGTAAGCTGTTTGATGGAAGCGGCTTGGTCTTGTTTACCTTGGATTCTTATGACCCAATGACTCCCAGCAAATAACAGATATTCACTAAACGTATGGGATGGATGGTAATGAAATGTTGCTCACTCTTCCTGTGATTACATCACGAGAGTTTCCTACAGTACATTCAACAGCCACAAACCTCCACACACTGTTCCCTTTGCGCATAGCTCTCCACAAAATATCTTGTTCCCAGGGCTGAACAGATGGCTTAGTGGTTAAGGCACTTGCCTGCAAAGCCTAAGTACCTGGGTTTGATTCCCAAGAACCCATGTAAAGCCAGATCTGCAGTTCCTTTCTAGTGGCTGGAGACCCTGATGTGCCCATTCTCTCTCTCTCTCTCTCTCTCTCTCTCTCTCTCTCTCTCTCTCTCTCTCTCTCTCCCCCCTTAGGGATAAATAAATATTTTTTTAAAAATATTGTTTCTTATTTCCTGTTTAAAGGCGTGTGCCACCACGCCCGGCAACAACTTCTTCAAATTTTCATTGATTTGATTTGGATCCTAAATGTCCCTCTCAGGCTATGGGTTGAAGGGTTGCTGGCCAATCTGTGATATTATTTGGAGTTGGAGCCTAGTAGAATGAATATGCGCTATTAGGACATGACCTTGAAAAAAAAAATAAAACCGTGACCCCTCCCTTTCTCTTTAATGCCTAGTTGCCATGAGGTGGCTGTTTCCTGTCACGCTTCTGTCATGAGGTTTTGCCTTGCCACAGGCCCAAAGGCCACAGGGCCTGGCAACCATGGACTTAAACTATGAGCCAAAAGAAATCCTTTGAAGTTGTTTATCTCAGGTATTTTGTCACAGGGATAAAAACCTAACTAGTACACACATTCTTTTAGTCCCTGGTCTATATGACAATACAGTTTATCTTCCTTTCATGCATTCATTCTTCATTCATTCATTCATTCATACATACCAGCTCAGAAAATATGAAGGCACCATATTCATTCTAGAAATACTAACTCTTAGATATAGGGAAACGAACTAATCCAGAATTCACATTCTGATGGTAATTTTCTTTTTAATATCCTGCCGGGCATGACTTTCGCTGGCTCAGGGAAAAAAGAAAAAAAAAGTCTGGATTTGTGACAGCAAATTAAAAGCCTCAGCAAGCTGAGAGATGGGACAGGTGTGGTCTAAAACAACTCTCCTATAAGACGGGCTTACCCCAGGTGGAAGGCAGGGCTCCCTCCTTCCAATGATGCTATCTTTCTTTCTTTCTTTCTTTCTTTCTTTCTTTCTTTCTTTCTTTCTTTCTTTCTTTCTTTCTTTCTTTCTTTCTTTCTTTCTTTCTTTCTTTTTTTTTTTGAGGTAAGGTCTCACTGTAGCCCAGGCTGACCTGGAATTCACTATGTAGCCTCAGGGTGGCCTTGAACTCATGGCGATCCTCCTACCTCTTCCTCCCAAGTGCTGGGATTAAAGACGTGTGCCACCACGCCCGGCCAATGATGCTATCTTGAAAGTGGCCATTACTTCCTAAGCAGATACTCTGGTATCTGAGTTTTTCCCTACGAGCTTCCTATGGGAGCCCTGGGCCTGAGGCTCTCTGTGGAGATGCAATCTGGTTCAGCCTGGTGAGAACTCTCAATTCCATGGAGCGATCTGTGTGACTCAGGGAACAGAAGCATCCAGCTCCCAGGAAAGCTCTGCCTGCAGGCTCCCTCTTGTACATCCAGACCAAGTCAGCTCGACCTCAGAAAAAGCATCAAGTTGAAGAGTCTGGTCTGAGTCAGAATTCCTTTCCTCCTCATCTAAGAAATCAGCAGGTAGAGCTTTCTGGAGTCTACTGGAGTAATACAAGGGAAACGACACTGGCTTTTGGCATAGGGTCTATTTTTGAACCCAGCTCAGTCACTAACTAGCTATATGTGGTTCAAATGTCAGAAATTCTCTGAGACTCAATAGCATTGCATGTAAAATGGAGATAATGCTTACCTGTATGATTGCTTTTTTTTTTTGCTTTTTTATATTTATTTATTTGTGAAAGAGAAAGTGAAACTGTGGGCTTGCCAGGGCCTCCTGCCACTGCCAACAAACTTCCGATGCAGGTGCCACTAGGTGCATCTGGCTTTATGTGGATACTGGGGAATCGACCCTTGGCCATCGAGCTTTCCAAGCAAGCACCTTTAACCCCTGAGCCATCGCTCTAGCCCACAATTAATCTTAAATTTATTTTTTTTCTCTTTCCTCCATTACAACTCATCAGCCCAATACCAAAACCAGCTTTCTCTATGTCTCTATTTTATGCCATGTTCTTTTCATCTTTTTAAATTTTTTGCTTTGTTTTGTTTTTCAAGGTAGGGTCTCTCCCCCATGCACACCACATACCTGTGGAAGCAAAGCCTTTTCAGTTCCCTGAACACATCAAATTCTTTCTGAATTACACTATCCAATAGCACTTTCTACAGTGATGAGGATCTATCTGTATGTAATGCTGCAACGTGATCCCAAGTCACTTGTGGAAAGGCAGCCCTGGAACTGTGGTTAGCAGGACTAAGGAAATTAAGTTTTGAGTTAATTAGAATATGTCTATATGGCTTAATGGCTACCATGGCTCCCAACTCTAAACTGTAGGTCTTTGCACATGTCACCTTTCACTCTTTACCTAGCTAACTTGTACTTATTCTTTTTTTTTGGTTTTTCGAGGTAGGGTCTCGCTCTAGTCCAGGCTGACCTGGAATTCACTATGTAGTCTCAGGGTGGCCTTGAACTCATGGGGATCCTCCTACCTCTGCCTCCTGAGTGCTGGGATTAAAGTCATGCGCCACCACGCCCGGCAACTTGTACTTATTCTTAAAATCTCAACTTGAATAGCATTCTTACATTCTTCACCTAGCTAATTTCTGCTTATTCTTTGTTTGGTTTTTTGTTTGTTTGTTTGTTTGTTTTTCGAGGTAGGTTCTCACTCTAGCCCAAGCTGACCAGGAACTCACTCTGTAGTCCCAAGCTGGCCTCGAACTCACAGTGATCCTCCTACCTCTGCCTCCCCAGTACTGGGATTAAAGGTGTGTGCCACCACACCTGGCTTCTACTTATTTTTAAAATCTCAACTTGAACATTATTCTATGATGCATACCTGGTTTTGTATGTATGTGTGTGCTCATGCGTGTGAGTGTGGGGGTACATGTGGAAGGTCAGAGGACAACTTTCTGGGGTTGGTCTTTACCTCTACCCCTTCAAGGCATTCTTCACTGCTATTTGCCAGGCTAGCCCTTCTCACTGTAGGTAGGTGGGATTCTAGACGCTTGTGCTACATACAGTAACTGGCTTTACATGGGTTCTGGGGATCTGAACTTAGGTCCTCACACTTGAGTGGCAAGTACTTTATCCACTGAGCCATCTTTTCAGCCCCCAGGATGTCTATCTTGAAATCTTACGTCTACCAGGTTTCTTCTTTGCTCCCTTCTGCTGTATCCTCTGCACCTCTCCTATTGTGTCACTCGTTGCATTTTACGTGACTTATTCCTCTGCCTATATTTTCTATTAGGTTGTATGTTTCCTCAGTTCTCTTGGGAACTTTGGACTTCTCTCAGGTCTGAATACCTCTCATCTTCCTTTGAGGAGACATTCATCATAGCTTAAGATTTAAACTTTTTCCAAATTGGAGACTATCTTTCTAAGGATAAGCCAAAAGTCTGAAACTACAGCAGAAAGGAATGATACAATGCCTCATTAAAAATTAAAAACTTCAAGGTCTGGGGAGATGGCTGAGCAGTTGAGTGCTTGCCGGTTAAGCATGAGATCCTCCCAGGCTGAGGACTACCAAGTTCAACTCCCCAGAACCCCATGTAAAAATCCGAGTGTGGCCACCTACATGCCTGTAACCCCAGACCTCAGGGGGTGGAGACCAGAGAATCGCTGGGGCTTGCTAGCAGACAGCAGCCCTCTGTTGAGGGAGAGATCCTGTTGCAGTCAGCTTTCTAGTTGCTGCACAGAAAGAACCCAAGCAAAAGCGGCTTGTGGAGGAATGGGTTTATTAGGCTTACGGACTCAAGGGGAGACTTCATCTTGGCAGAGAAAATGATGGCATGAGCAGAGGGGTGGACTTCACCTCTGACACAGCACTGTAAACAATGGCAGGAAGGTGTGCCAAACACTGGCAAAGGGAAGCTGGCTTACAACCCCCTTAAACCCGCCCCCAACAACACAGCTCCAGCGAGGCTGGGGATCAATCATCCAGACCACACTCATCTGTCTACTGGGGACACCTGGACCAAACCATGACAGATCCCATCTCGAGAAATACATTGGTGGGCTGAAGAGATGGCTTAGTGTTTAAGGCATTTGCCTGCAATGCAGAAGGACCAGAGTTCAATTTCCCAGTGCCCATGTAAAGCCAGATGCACAAGAGGGCACATGTGTCTGGAGTTCATTTGCAATGGCTGGAGGCCCTGGTGTACCCATTCTCTCTCTGTCTGCCTCTCTCTCTCTCTCTCTCTTTCTCAAATAAATAAATAAAATATTTTTTAAAAAAGAAATACATTGGTGAGCAGTAAGAGAAGGACATCCCGTGTTCTCCTCTGGCCCCCATGTGCATGCACGAGTGCATGGGGAGTGTGCTTCTGTGCACACACATGTATACAACACACATCACACACCACACCATATACATACTCTACACACATGTGTACATAGGCACAAAGAAATAAAATTAAAACTTCTATAGACAAAATAAATAATAGCAATAAAAACTTGCTACCTAAAATACCATACCACTACCCTAAAATATCAAGTAGTAATAAATCTGGGGGTAGGGGATGTACAACATATAAAAAGATGAATGTCTTTATAAAAAGAACTGAAAATCATTTGGAAACTAGGAGTGGTGGCTTAAACCTGTAATTCCAGCACTCAGGCAGAAAAGGCAAGAGGATTACTGCAAGTTTGAGGCCAGCCTGGGCTGCAGAGT
>PVHP010006033.1:23963-62558 GCA_004024765.1 Zapus hudsonius
GCTGACCCCTTTAATCCCAGGGCTGGGGAGGCTGAGGTGGGAGGATTGACATTTTTGAGGCCATCTTGGACTACAGAGTGAGTTCTAGGGCAACCTGGATTAGAGTGAGACCCTTCCAAAAAAAAAACAAAAACAAAAAGGCGGGCGTGGTGGCGCACACACTTAATCCCAGCACTCAGGAGGCAGAGGTAGGAGGATCACTGTGAGTTCAAGGCCACCCTGAGACTACATAGTGAATTCCAGGTCAGCCTGGGCTAGATCGAGACCCTACCTGGGGGGGAGGGGAAACAAAAAAAGAACCTAATACATATAAACATTTTAAAAGTTTAACTTCACTGGTAATTAAAGACATGCAGATTAAATAAACATTATGCCTATGAAGTTGGCAAAGATGAAAGGAATTACAATAATGTGCTGTTAAGAGCATAAAGAAACAAGCATTCTGGTAATAGGTAAAGACTTTAATATATTTATGCTTTATCAAAAAAAAATCTACTTTGGGAATACATCTTAAGAAAACGATAGACACTTGACAAAGGTAAATTTATAAAGATGCTGTGTACAGCGCTGAAGGGCTGGAAACATCCTAATTATTGGTTAAACTAAACATGATACAGCCTGCAATGGAAGTGATGTAACTCTGTATGTATTGGCATAAATGAGTGTCTATAGTAGACGAGTAAGGAAAAAGCACATATGAGCTAGCGTATTAGTATGCTCCTGCCTCTCTGCCAATGTGTCAGTCTACTTAGCTACCTGGGACTAGGCAAGACTGGAAGAATGCATACCAAATATTAACTGTCTTGTCTGTGGAGGCGGCTTGTTCTTTCTCCACTTCAAATCATGGCAGATAGCCAGCAGCAGGTTCTCCGTGGAATATTTATCCCCTCAGATGGGCCCCATGGGGCCGGGGAAATATCTCCTATCAGGCTCCCTGGCTGATGGTAGTTATAAGGCGCCCACACCTGTCTTACTCACTGTTGTATCCCGATTGCCCAGAATTGCCTGGCACATAGTAGGTATTCAGCAAACAGTTGTCAATGAATCCTCTTAGAGCATCAATCTGACTTGATAAGCAATTTTTAAATAGTTCGTTAAAGTAAACCTCAAAGTCACAAAAATTTGGGATACTATGAGACTCGCAAATATTTCGTATTTTTCTACCCAGTATGGCAACGCAGAAGTTTATTTCCTTTTTCGTTTGTGTGGTTTCCCAGAGGAGGTTGGGCCTTCCTCACCCCCTGCTGGGACGAGGTATCCCATCTGTAACTCACAGAAGAGAAAGGGAAGATTGGGTGGCTGTTCAAGGTCACATGGTTTACACAGGAGGGAAATCAGGATTCAAACCCAGGCCTGTTTGTCCCCAAAACTCAAGGGTGTCTCTGAGAGATTCAAAGCCAGACAATGAAAAGGACAGAGCAGGAAGGAGCATGACAGTTAACAAGTCACCATCCTTTGGCCCTGAGCTCCCAGGTCTGAGAGGTGCTTTTTCTTAACCCTTGGAGAATCCAGAGGACGATTTGTCACCAGGGTTATTAGCATTTCTCCCTGGATATCGACAGCTTGTCTTTCTTCCCTCCAACCAGTGACTGATTTCTTCAAATGCTCGCCAAATACAGCCCAAGTCACCATGGTAAACGTATTGACAGAATCATATTAACAGCTACTGAGCATTTACAGGGTTGTAAGTTATGCAGAGCAGAGACAAAGATAAGAGAGGGAAAAAAAAACCCATAGAAATAAAACAAGTTCAATCAGCAGTAACAATTATTTATTTAGAAGGTGCTGGTTGGAAGAGTTTTAAATATATTTTCATTGCTAATTATAGTTTCTAATGAGTGGGAGGGGTGCTTCATCAGCTATGCCTCCTTAAAGCTGATCGTTAATATTTTAGCTGCTTGGCTCTAAAACTGCATCCATGCAGCTGACCCAACCTCAGACGGCCCTGCCGTCGATAGGAGCTCTAGCTATGGGCTTGGCGATGGAACTTCCCCTGCTGAACTGATACCACTTGCCACAGAGATGGGTTCAATAAGCAAAACTGTGCTCTAAGCCACCCAAATAACTGACACTTTTTCAAAGAAATGACCTATCTTTTCTAAGTTAATTTACATCTTTTACTGAGGGACATAAGCATTGCTGGAGGCAAGAAAGAATGCAGGAGAGTTTGTGTCTAATTCCCTGGTACTTCTTTCTAGATGACCCTTCTGACAAATTAGGTGAGGTGGCAGGTCCAGGGAGGCTCTGGGGGGACACAGGCCCAAGGACCCTCTGGAGCTCCTAGGGGTGAGTGTGTGCTGGCAGAGCCCCAGCCCAAGTCCACATGCTTCTTAAGGAGCATCTAACCCTCACGGGAGAATCTCCTCTATACATTTGCACGCATCTCATCAGCACCCCGCTTTGTTGAGGACTGTTTGATGTCCCAAGGAAAAGACTTCGAAGTCTTTTAAAGCCTTTTTGATGTGAACCAGAAAATCTCGTTTTGTCAAGAGTGCACTCAACTTGAACCTCAAAAGGTTCAGGACTCAGAAACCACACGGTTCAAGTGGGATTTAAACTGGGAAAAATCACTTCCTTGTCTTCCCTACAAGTCCCTCCCTTGGCTTTTGTGCTAACTGCATCTGAATACCCCTGGGCCTGTTTTTTTTTTCCTGGTCTCTCTTGCTCACGTGTGCACACACACACTCACACACAGTCTTGGTAAGAAACCCTAGAAAAAAATAAATATCACCCCAAAGAAGTGCCTACTTTTTTACTTAGGGGAATAGCTGTCTCCAGCCCCACCCTCTCCTTGCACATGCAGAATGGTCACTGCTGGCTGGGGCTCCCAGAGGCCCTGGCTGTGCTAGGTGAGGTCAAATGATTTACAGAGCCAAAACAACTATGATTACATCCTTAATCGAGGCATTTAACTAGGTACAAGATGAGAGCTCCCTGGGCTCCAGGGAGCATTTGCAGAAAAAACCTAGAACCTGCTTCAGGGAGTAGCAGAGACCTTAGGAAGGATGAGAGCCTACAACTTGGAAATGAGCAGGATCTCACGCCTCCTAAAATCACGTGGAGTTGCTGAGCTGAGATCCCAGACTCTGGACCTTTCTTTTTCCAAAGCTCTCTTCTTACAGTGTTTCCTCGTTGGATTTGAAAATCCAGTTACTCAAATGTCAGCAAAAGTGATTTAAGAGATGGAATCCCAAATATGAGACGGCCTAAAGCATTCCTGCCCAAGGTTTCTAATATCTGTTCCCGTGGCTGTGATTGCGTGGAAGTTTCACTGACCATAATCTCAAGGTGCCCGCATGTCATGTGACAAATGCATTCTCCTTTTTAGTTTGTTCAGTAAAACAAAAAGTGTCATTTCATTTCCATTGTGAAGACCGGGAACCTGAGGTTCAAAGAGTTGAAATCACTCATCCCACAGCAACATAGGCAAGAAAAACCAGAGCTGAAGTCACGGTTCCTGACTTAACTAACACCTGTGTTGCTCAGCATTTGGCCTGTTACAGGTTCGTTGTTATCGCTAGATTTGTTTGTTGCCTGTTTTATTGACTTATTGAGTATTTACTGAGTATCCACTATGGCAAAGGAACTGTGGATATTGTAACAAGCATAACACATCATCCCCTTCTTGTCCCTCACTGTGACGACTGCAATGGCCAGTTGACAAGTCTTCTGTTGCCAATCTTCGATCCAGTCTTTGCAAGTGGTAAATCAGGACATGCTACTTCTCCCTGGTTAAGGTGCTCTCAGGCTTCCTATGCATCTAGAATAGAACCTAGCTCTATGTGGACTAGGAGATTGATGGATGTCTAGCTCCTTTCCTTTCATCTGTTGCTCTAGCCCCCAATGAACACAGTGCTGGCTCTCAGGCCTTCACTGTTGTCTCCTGTTCATTGTTCATGCTATGACTCAAAGGTCATTTCCAATGGTGAACCAGGCAGATTTGATGGTGGCCCATTTTTTAATGATAAACAATATCAGAATCATTCATCTATTTTTTCTTTCATTCATTATTTCTTTGTTCTTTCTCTCTCTCCTTTTTTTTTTTTAGTTGTTTGAAGCAGGGTCTCACTCATGTATCCCAAGCTGGCCTTGAACTTGTTATATAGCTGAGGATGACCTTGAATTCTGATCCTCCTGCTTCTACCTGCTGGTGCTGGGGTTATGGATGTATGCCACCACACCCAGGGTGCCTTATGCATACATCCTTAGGTTCTAGCTGATGTTCTTTCTGGGCCAACATCCCAAAAATTATCTTTCTCAAATCATAATTAGATTTTTTTAATCATAAAGATAACACACGCACATACTATCTATTCAAATACTGCAGAAGCTCATAAAATACATAGTATTACTCCCTTCCTTCTGTCCCAGTCATATTAGTCAGAGAAAACTTACTTCTGCAGTGTCTTATATGTCCTTCTGAATATATATATATATATGTATATATATATATTTTGGTTTTTCGAGGTAGGGTCTCGCTCTAGCCCAGGCTGACCTGGAATTCACTATGGAGTCTCAGGGTGGCCTTGAACTCATGGCGATCCTCCTACCTCTGCCTCCCGAGTGCTGGGATTAAAGGCGTGTGCCAACACGCCCAGCTTGAATATTTTAAATACACAAGATAAATGTATATTTTCTTTTTTTTCCCTCTGTACCTTGGGACTCTAACTCATTTTTAAAATTAATATGTGTGTGTGTACATGTATGTGTGCTGTGTATGTGTATGAATATATGGATACCACAGCTTGCATGTTGAGGTCCGAGGATGACCCTGGGGTATTGGTGCTCTCCTTCCACCTTGTTTAGGGCAGGGTCGCTTTGTGGTTTACCACTGGGAAAGCCAAACTAGCTTTGGGATTCTCTGACTCAGCCTCTTATTGCCATTGGCCTATTGGGATTACTAACACATGCACCACTGAGCGTCCAGCTTTACTTGGGTGCTGGAGAGTTGAACTCTGGCTGGTAGACTTGCAGAGCAGACACCTCTAACCACTGAACCATCTCCCTAGCTCCACAACTCATTTTTTAAAACCGCTAGATAGCATTCTATTATAGGAATGTATCATAATTGATTTGACCAGTTCCCTGTGAATGAACATTTAGGTTTCTTTTTTTTTCCTTCACATTACAATCAATACTATGAAGAACATTTATCATTATGTACTTGACCAAATATATGTGCAATAAATTCTTACAGCTGAGTCCCATCCAAGGATATCTGCATGTAATTTTTGTAGCTAGAGATTGCTACGTGCTCCTCCCCCCATCAAAGAGACTCCCCTGTTTTATATTCCCATCAATGATGTGAGCAAGCCTCTTTTCTCAAGCCTTCATCAACAGGGTGTCCTATCAAACAGGTTATTCAGAATTCCCAGGAATGCTTCACACTTTCCATCTTCTTCTCACCTCAGCCTAAAGTGTTTTGTTTGTTTCTTCTTTTGTTTAGCAACCTGGTCACTTCTGATTTTCTTGGGGCAGGGGAGAATGTTCTATATGTTTCCCCCTGTACTTGTACTCTTTTTTAAAAAAAATATTTTTACTTATTTATTTGCAAGCAGAGAGAGAGACACACACGCACAGAGAGAAGGGGTGCACCAGGGCCTCTAGCTGCTGCAAATGAACTCCATCTGCATGCACCACTTTGTACCTCTAGGGAATTGAAGCTGTCACTAAGCTTTGCAGGCAAGCACCACTGAGCCATCTCTCCAGCCCCGACCTGTACACTTGATTCCCTTCCCTCACTTCTCCAACAACCTCATTTTTTCTGCTCACAAATTTTTCTGTTTCTTTTTTTAAATATTTTATTTATTCATTTCAAGCAGAGAGAGTGAGACAGACAGAGAGAGAGAGAGAGAGAGAGAGAGAGAGAGAGAGAGAGAGAGAGAGAGAGAGAGAGAGAGAGAGAGAGAGAGAGAGAGAGAGAACAAGAACACCAGGGCCACCACCTTGTGGGTCTGGCTTATGTGGTTCTTGAGAGCGCAACATGCTGAATAAAAACCAGACATGGTTCTCCAATTTCTCAACCTGCTGAAAGGCTGTTAACAGAGAAAACTAAAATCCTTAATCTGGGTCAAAATATCATCAGGGATACCCTTACCTTGAGGTAACCTGGGGGGAAAAGGTCTAGGAACATTTTGTATTGTTGCCTTGGTTAAACTCGAATCTGTTATTTTTCCTCTACATTCTGTTAGAACCAGAATGCCTCAATTTTTGGACTCTGCCATTTCATTGTAACCCTCTGTTTCCCAAGAGTGACCTAGACCCACTCATTACCATCATCACTTCTCTGGAATGGTCCAAGCCCCATGGCAAGGTGGACTGCCCTGCAACCAAAGAATTCCAATGAGCCCACTGCCCGTAAGTATCCCCTAGTCTGTAGGGGAAGTTGCATCTGACCTGCCTGGTCAGAGCCCTTCTCAGGCTTTCCCAGAATAAAGCCTGTCTCTGCTGTTGAGCATCTTCTCTCTCATTTCATTTCCCGCTTCTCCCTAACATATTCCACATCTAGACAGGATCCCTGTCTTTGAATCCATAGTTCATCGTGTCTATTCCTGACTTCTTCATGTATTGTTCCAACTTTGGAGATGCAAAAATAGGTAGGGTGGGAAAGAAGACTTGAAGTGGCAGAAGGAAGAGTAGAAACACATGGGCAGGAAGGGTAGAGGTGATGAGGCAAAAGGCAGCTAAGGGGGAAAAAAACCAACTACGTAAGGCTTGTAAAAGAAGTTCTCTGCTAGGTTTCATCACCACTCCCTTCATTCCAGAGATTTAAAAACAGACCCATCAGGCAGGGCTGGGTTGGAGGGTGGGGCATGGCAGAAAGGGAGTGAGTTTCTTATTCTGCTTACTGCCACCTCCCCCCCCACCCCAACTTCTTACCCCGCAAAGCTCTCTCCACCTCCAAGAATCAGCTTAATAGAATAAACCACTTAGGGCTAAGACTCAGGAACAGCCAAAGACCCCACAATCTCCTTGCCTATTAAGCCTCTTAGAAGTTAGAATGCTGCTAAAGAAAGTGATATTGTGGCCAAGCTACTTAGAAAGAACACAAGGATGTGATGTCAGAAAGAGCGAGGTCATCTGGGGGGGGGTGTATGAGCATCTTATGATTAACTAAACAGGATGGGGCGGGGGAGATGTTGCGCAGAGGAGCAAGACGCCAGCTCTGAGAGTGAATGCTCCGGTGAGCCTCCCCACCAACGTGGGATTTGGAGCACAGCAGTTCTAGAATGTACACATGGATTGAAATCTGGATAGGGCAACAACAATTTGTTTCTTAGGATGACTGGGAAAACGGAGCCTTGAACTTTGCATAAGCATAGTAATGAGAAAATAAGACAAAGCCACCTGCAACACTTCTTTTCTAGCTCTGCTCTCCCTCCCAGTGATACAGGTGTTCTGTCGCTTCTTACCTTCTTTACAGAAAGTTGCTTGCTCTCTGAAAGGCTGGCCAAAGTAAGACTTGGCTAATCAAATCTTTTTGCACCAGAAAACATCCTTAAGATTGAACTGTCCTTTCCCAGTTAGGAGTTGAGGACAGAATTCTAGTTATTTCCACTCTCTGCCTTTTGAGGAAGCTCAGAGAAGAGAGTGATTAGGCAGGCTCTGAAGTCATCCTTACTCCATCCCACATGTAACCAGAGTGAGGAAAAAGATAACACTATAGGTACCAGCTCCTTGATATCAACTGGGCATTTGTCCAGCTTTCAAAAGGCATGGCGGCACATACTGCACCCCAACACTTGGGAGGTAGAGGCAGGAAGATCAGGAGATGGCTACATAGCAAGCTCAAGGCCAGCCTGGACTATTTGGGAGCCTGCTCATCCCCCCTCTCAAAAACAAAAAAAAAAAAACAGACTCACAATTTGCACAAACCCCTAAGAGATCAGGGCTTGCCAGAGTCACCGTGATGGTTTGGGAGTAAAGGTAAAGAAGGGAGCCTGGTTCAAGATACTTCAACCTTCCCCAAGCCCTTATAATATTAGTCTGGTCTAACAGTTATTGCATGCTTACTTCATGCTAGACGCTTCTCAGGACTTTATTTTGCGTTGACTAATTTAATCCTTACAGCGACTCTGAGACTGGCATTAGTGTTGGTCCCATTGTACCCTGAGGAAATAGAGACAGGAAGAATGGGTACATTTGTCTCACTTCGGAACTGGTTCATCTTGCTGGAGTAGACCTGTGAGAGGCTTTGAGGATCCCAGAGGCAGGCATCATAATGCTAAGTTAGGAGTCAGCAGATACTAAACATCATCCCCACTCCATCCTATCCAGAGGCACATTTGACAAACTTTTCTTTTAGATCTTAAGCGGTAAGTTCCAGGCACTGCAGTAGTATTGAGAACAGATATAAATAAGGCATAGGCCCTAGCTCAAGGAACTCCCAGTGTAGTAAGGCTGTGAGTGAATCAAAATCGAGTGTGTCCAGGGAGTGGTACCCAACAAAAGATGCCTACAATTTCTGGCATTACAAAGCCTGACATAAGAATACAAAGTACTCTGAGTGGTACCTGGCCCACAGGAAGCAGCTTTGGGTGTTTATGATGCTGGGGATTAAACCCAGGGCCCATTGCATGCTATGCAAATGCTTTACCACTGAGCTACACCCTCAGATGTCTAAATCTTTTATGTACTTATTTGCAAACAGAGAGAGAGATAGAAAGAAAAGAGACAGAGGGAATGGAAGTGCCAGGGCCTCCATCCATTGCAAACAAACTCCAGATGCACACACCACTTTATACATCTGACTTTATGTGAGTACTGGGGAATCAAACTCAGGTTGTTGGGCTTTGCAGGCAAGCGCCTTACCTGCTGAGCCATCTCTCCAACCCTCAGCTGTCTTATTATCTCATAAATCTGATCCATAGGCCTCCTGCTCCTGGGGGTTTTCTTCCTTCCATGGTGAAGCCAGATTCCCTAGGCTTGGGTCTTATTTTTTTGCTACTTCTCTTTTGTGTGACAAACCTTTCTGTACCTCAGTTTCCTCATCTGTAAATGGAGATCAACAATACCCATTTCATAGGGATTTTATGAGAATTAAGTTGTCGCCATTGAATTGTGAATTATTAGCTGAAAAGCACTCCAAATAATGCCTGACACATACATAGAAAGGGCTCAAAATGGGTTAGCTCTTCTTGTTAGGAGGACCACTATGTTCCTGCCTTGGCCCGCAGTCATTTCACTTGCAATAAAAAAAGAGTGAATTTAAATGCATCTGGTATGGTTAGTTTAAGGGATAGGAAGTCTCTGGGACTAAATAGAAGGAGAACAGTTCCCCTGGGAGGTGGAAGGAATAACCCTGGAACTTGTTAATTAAGATCTTGTTAATGAATCTGCTTGTTAATGGTCTATTAAATAATCGCACAATGAAGTTTACCTCATGAGTCAAGTTCTTTTCAGATGCTTGCTCTTTTCAGTCCTGGCTCAACTCTGACTTCTACAGGTGTCACCTAAGACAAGCCCTTTCTCACCCTTCCCACTCTGATGATGCAGCCCTCTTGGTGTGGACCCACCCGACTGGAGAGCAAGGCTATTCTCACAGACCAGGAAAGGGCAGAAAGCCTCCTTCATCTCAATTCTGTCCATTATTTCTCCAGTCATGGTGTTATGCTACTGAGTCACAGTATTCTCCCCCCACCCACACACACAGAATAGGAAGAAGGTCTTGCAGAGAGGCTCTCGGAACTTTGCAGAGAAGAAAGGCAAAGGGTGAATTCCTTTCACTCGGGATCTGGCAAAATAAACTTTCAGCTGAGATGTCACACATCTGTACAAAAGTGGCCTGTCAACTTACCTTCACAGAAAGTTTACAGAAGTTGGGCAATTCCCCTTCCCTCCCCAAATACCAAAGACAATAACACTTCAGTGGTTCCAGGGACTGGACTCCCCTTTGCAGCCCAACTTCTTTAAGGCTGGAAGGGCATGTGAGAGACTGAGTGCAGGCTGAAAGTCTGGCTACTTCATTAACTCTTTTAGTGCCCTAAGACCATGTTGCTCTTTAGACAGAGACTCTTGGAAGGGTGCTTGTGTGTTTATATTGTCGTTTTTGGATTACAAAACACACCTGTTTTCTGGCTCAGTAACCCTGAGGCTGAGGCTCACCTCAGAAAACAAAGTGATCTACCCAGAGTCATGTAGCTGGTAAATGTCCATTCAGAGCTACAGCTGATTCCATGCGCCTGCCCTATCACTGAACTGATCCATTCTTTCTAGTCACCACTTCCCATATGTAAATAGACCAGGAGGTGCCCAGCCCTTGGATAGGCCTTAAGTCTATGTCACAGTAGACATTAGCAGCCTCAGCAGAATTGAACAGAGGCAACAGTGGTTCTAAATTCATTTATCCTCACACCAAATATTTATGAGACTAAATACTACATGAAGGTGACACAGTGGATGGAGTCATGCCAGGATACCCATATGAGTCCACGAGGAGAGAGGGACAGTTAAGTAAATGATCACAACCCAATGTGATGAGTGGTAAAAGGGAAGGAACTGTGTTGAGAATACCATCCCCAACTCCAGAAGCAAGACTGACAAGCCCACTACCAGTCCACAGGTATCTGAAGTCACTAGAGTTCCAGATAGCCCTGGTCATGGTTCATTTAACCTTCCACCCACCAGCATATGCCCCCAAGGTCTCACAGCTGGATGCAAAAAGCCAACCTGTGCAGCAGGGTTTGGTGACCAATTCTGCCACCGAGAGAGATTCCTCTAGCTCCCCGTCCTACTTATTTCTGTATAAACGAGCATTTGAAAGCTTGAGCGCTAGGAAAGAGGACAGGCAAGCCAACAGCTTCCAGCACAGTAACCCCTCTGCAGCCCCTCTGGCAGCCCAACAGCGGCAAGCAGGCAGCTGCTGGCTGGAGCCCAAGGCGCACTGGCCTCCTGCACATCTGGCTAAGCACCTCTGGCCCCTGTGCTGGGCCGCTCATAATGACAATATTGCACAAGAAGGGGAGATCTGAGCACACGCAGTCAGCTGACCAGCAATAAGACAGGCAAATGGAAATAACTGGAAGAGGAGCCAAGGCAGCTGGACAGATGCTCCCCACGGCAGGAGGCTGGCTGGCAAGAAGGCACACAGCTTATGTCTTCACCCTCACCGCACCGGGGTCCTTGGTGAAATGCCATCCATCCTCTCTGCTTGTTTCATTCCAACTCTCCTTGCTTTAAGGCCAAACTCTTCTTCAACGCATTCTCTCTGACCTTTCACCCTGACAAATGATTTGTAAACCTTAAGGAGCATAAGAATAACTGGAAGAGACTCCTTCTAAACACAGTGTTCTGGGGAGGGTGCTGAGCAGGTCCACTCTGGGTCCTGGGAATCTATTATTGATAGTTTCTGCCAATCCTGATCTCACCCTCTCCCTCCCTTCAGTCACCACAGCAGATCTGAAGCACCGGTGCAGAAATCACCTTGGCTGGGCTGACTCTCTGCTGCAATCTTCAAACCCTTGCTGCCTTTTAGCTCGTAGGATCACTTCATTTTCATGTACACAGCCTCACCACTCACCTTGACCATGAGGCCCTCGAGAAGCGGAAGTGTGATCTCACACTTCTCTGATACCCCTGTAGACGGCACAGGGCAATGTGCTCTGCACACAGAAGCTCAGGCAATGCAGTGGATGAAGAGAGATGCTGAAGACAAGAGGCAGGGAGGGAAACCACAGCGGGAAACCCGCTGGAAAGAGCTGGGTTTAGTGTGCCTGAGAGTGCCAGGCTGGAACAACGGTTTACTTTGCTTTCTTTTATTTTCCCTCTTGGCACTGCATGCATAACCTGCCCCATGAATGTCAAATCTGAGCAATGCACCTCCCATAGGAAACTTTGCCAAGAAACTGTGCCAGGGTGCTTTGTGGCTTAGTTCAGGCCACATGAGCACTCCAGGTCCTGTGACCTGTTAGGCAAAGCACAGACCTGATTATGAATGTCAGTAACAAAAAGACATGAATTCTTATCAACGTCACTAAACATTGACAGGGTAATGACTTCTTCCAGCAAATGGTTCCTGAGTATCTACTCTGTGCCAAGCAAGGTCCTGGGTGCTCATGGGTCTTCTGATGTCAAGATATATGTCATATGTCATCAGAAACGATTTTATAGTGACTTATCTTTAGAAAACTACTTTAAAAGCTGGACCCTCTCTGATGTTGGGCCTTAGAACCATATGAGAGCAAATGGACACTGCCAAGAGTGTGGCTATAGGATGTGGTGCTGTCACCAGCAGAGGTCAGCTCTCAGATCCTGGCAGGGAGAAATGCTATCTTCACTTGAGGGTTGTTTTTTTTTTTCCAACCTCAGGTGCTATACTTTGTCCAAAAACTTAAACCATTTTACTTAGCAGCTATGAATAAATAACTCCTTCTTAGTCTTCTTAGTTTTCAGATATTAGCTTAAAGATTGCTTGCTCCAAAAAGCTATCCCTGCCTCTTAAGACAAGCTCAGATACTCCCACTTCTAATCCTGTGGCTTTTTAAAATTAATTAATTAATTAGAGAGAGAGAGAGTACGGGCATACCAGGGCCTCCAGACTCTGCAAATGAACTCCAGACACACGCACCCTCTTGCGCATCTGGCTTTATATGGGCACTGGAGAATCCAACTCTGGTCCTTTTGCATTGCGGGCAGATGCCTTAACCACTAAGCCATCTCTTCAGCCCGAATCCTGTGGCTTTTTGTTGTTGTCGTTGCTGTTGTTTTTTGTTTGCTTGTTTTTCGAGGTAGTGTCTCTTTCTAGCCCAGGCTGACCTGGATTCACTATGTAGTCTCAGGCTGGGCTTGAACTCATGGGGATCCTCCTATCTCTGCCTTCGGAGTGCTGGGATTAAAGGTGTGTGCCTCCACGCCTGGCTTCCTGTGGCATTCTATACTTCTCCAATGACAGCATTTTTTCACAACACTCTGCATTTGCTAACTAAAATTTAAGTTCCTGTGCTGGGGAGATTGCTCAGTAGCTCTTGCTTTCAAAGCCTACTGGCCTGGGGTTCAATTCCCCAGTACCCATGTAAAGCCAGATGCACAAAATGGTGTATGCATCTAGAGTTCATTTGCAGTGGCAAGAGGCCATGATGCACCTATACTCTCTCTCCGCTCCCTTTCTCTCTCTCTCTCTCTCTCTGATAGCAAATAAAGAAAAAATAGTTTTAAAATAAATAAGTGAAATTTAAGTTCACTTATTTAAGTAAGGCATGGACTTTCATCTATCCTGCTCATCCATTCCATCCACAGCACTGAGCATGGTGCCTGCAATATGGAAATGGCCGTTAAATATGGCCGAATGGTTAAAATGAAGTAATGAATGCATGATATTCTCCCAATGATGGGTTCTGCCATAGTTTCATTAACTGTCACCAATAAACAGCTAAGGCGAAGCACTACCATTCGTCCTACAATATCAGTATCTTAGGGAGATAGAATGGAGCTCCTAGGGTTGGAGAGATGGCTCAACCATTAAGGCACTAGCCTGCAAAGCCTAACGACTGGAGTTCAATTCTCCAGCACCCATGTAAATCCAGATACACAAAGTGGTGCATGCATCTGGAGTTTGTTTGTAGTGAGTAGCAAGAGGCTGTGGCATGCCAATACTGCCCTCCCCCCCGCTTGCAAATAAATAAAAAATATTTTTTAAACAAGAACTGGAGCTCCTAGAACCACCCAATGCAGACTCTAGGAGGCACTTGCCATCATCAAAGATGGATGCAAGCTCCACACTCAATATAACTGTGCTGGCCATAAGTCCCAATGCCAGGTCTGTCACAGACCTGCTAGGAAGGTTTCCTTCAAGTTCCTCAACTTCTCCTAGACTCAGGTGTTTTATAAAGAGGGCAGTACCAGGCACTTCAGCAACAGGTACTCGCTTGAAGAAGAAATGACAATAAAAACCATCACACTACAGTGGGGGGTTGGAAGGAGGCAGCATTTGCACCGAAGCATCCCTGGGTTTAGAAAGGGTTAATCGCACATGTCTGGGTTCTTTTACCCGTAAATCAGCTTTGACCGCTGCTCAGGGTGAATGAAGCCCCACCAGGTTGGCCTGTCAGGAAGGAAGCCCATGCGTCCAGACTTTTGTTGTTCTAAGGATTTTTTTTTTTAATTTTACTGCTCAGGAAGGAAGTCAAAGCCTAGCCCCTAACTGTAGCCCTGCTGATTCTTTCCCCTAGCATGTGCCACTGGCCCTACCTCTGCAGCCACCTCGACTCCCCTCTCTCCTCTCCCACCATCCCTTCGGAATTAACACTCTAGCATTTGGACTGCCATCTCAGACTTTGGCTATTTTCTTTAAAAACTGAAAATTAGCCAAGCACGATGTTGCATGCCTATAATTCCAGCATGCAAGAGGCTGAGAGGCAGGTTTGTCATGAGTTTGAGGCCAGCCTGGGCTACATAGTGAACTCCAGGCTGGCTTGGTCTACAGAGTGAGGCCTTGTGTCAAAATAAAAAAAAAATTAAAAATAGGGCTGGGGAGATGATTCAGCAGTTAAAGGTGCTTGTTTGTAAAGCCTGATGGCCTGGGTTTGATTCCCTAGTACCCATGTAAAGCTAGACACACAAAGTAGTGCATGCATCTGGAGTTCATTTGCAGCAAGTAGCAAGAGGCCCTGGCACACCCATACTCCTCTCTCTCTCTCTCTCTCTCTCTCTCTCTCTCTCTCTCTCTCTCTCTCTGCTTGAAAATAAATCAAAATATTTTAAAAATAAAATTAATTAAAATTCAAACTGCTCAGCATTTCCTCACTTCCTGCTCACCTTTGTGCCTACATATGGGAAGGGACTGGTGACAGAGAGAGAGCAGAACTGGGTGCCTGTGATCTGCAGAGACATTGCGTCCACAACAGAGAGCCATGATGAGCTGATGGGATGGAGGCAGCTGTCACTGGTCTCCAATGGCTATTTCTGCTACATGGTGTCTATGCAAGCAAGTCTTTCCCAGCATGAGCCACTCTCGGAAAAGGACTTAAATCCAAAGTAGACAGAGTCAGTCTCTCCCACTCCCCACTTCTCCCACGGATATGCCGAGTCATTCTCAACTATTCCCAAGCCCCACAGGGCTTTCTTTCTACAAAGAGAAAACCACTGAGTTTATTTGTGCGCACGGGTAATGGACAGCGCTCTTTTACTCCTCGGAGAATGGACACAGACACTGAGAGGGAAGCCTGTCCCCGCCCAGCCCTGCCCTCCCTTCCCCCTGCTAATCCCTCCCAACACCCCCCCACCTCAGCCCTGCTGCTGTATTTCTCTCCTGACCTGCAAGGCCCCTTCAAGCCCCGTCCTAAGCCTCCCCCAAGCACAGACAATCCATCATGCTGTGGGACTGTGACACACACAGATGGGGGAAGGTTCGCAGATTTGTCTCACGCAGGCAAGAGGGGAAAAGTGTCTGGATAACTTAAAATCTAAGGACATACAAGAAATTCTGGGACTTGGTGTTCTAATAGCAGTCAAATACCATTATAGCAAATCTGATTAGATGTGGCCTAAATCTCTATCACTCATAAATTCTAATAAGCCATTTATTTCAAACACTATCCGATAATAGAAAATTCCAGAAGGAGAAAACACGAGGTCGGGGTTCTCTGACCTGGGCGGCTGCCTAGACTCTAACCTAGTCAAGTCACTTCTGGACTCGGACACTCAGTCTCTGTAACTCTAATATTAACTTGCTTCTAAATAAACCCAAGGCTAATCTTGGATGGATGATAATGAAGGAAGGAGAAGCAGCTGGTCATCACAGAAAAGGGCTTTGGAGCCTCTCTCCCTCCCTCTTTGCACATGGCCATAAGGCATGAGTGTGTATGAAAGGATCCTGAGGACATGCTGGTTGTTAATGACCCTGTGTTTGGCTACACCAGTGTTTCTAACAAGGAAGATTAAGCCACCACATTATCCTGGGAATAATAGCTGGCGTTAAGTATGGAACACGCGGTATGTATGAGGAACTGTTCTAAGCGTCATCGTCACAGCAACTCTTTAAGTCTGTACAATCCCCACTTTACAGGTGAGAATACCAAGGCCCAGACAGATGAAGTAATTTGTTGAGAGTCACACAAGAATTAAGTGAAAGGGTCAGAATTAAACTCCACAGGCTGCACTCATTACGACTATGTTATATTGCCTTCCCACCTTTGATGTGAAACACGTTCAAGTTGAAGCTCAAAGGGGCAAACACAGCTTTTATTCCTCTAACAGGTATTTATTATGCTAGGCTGCTCTCACTTGGTTTAAATCAAACTCCAAAAAGCAAGGTCAAATGAGAGCAATATAGGATTAGCTGGCACCTAAATGGGAATCATATACCTGAAAATAAAGTGAAGGCCTTTCCAGGGCTGGCCCTTGCCCCCTCCCTACACAGTTCTGTCTCTGCTGCTCTAAGATGGATGTAAAGCCGTAAGTCAGCCTGCAAATGAAATGCAGTGGAAAAGCCCACTCTCATCTGGTGAGTCACACTAGGCTTACTGGGCTTGATTTCTCATGAGACTGGGCCAAAAGGGACCTTCTTCGCCCAGGGCTCCAGATCCTGGAAAGCCACAGATCTGCTAAGGGAAGGTCCTGGGCACAGCACTGGGTCTCCTCTTAAAAACACAACTTTCATTTCCTTTAGGTCATCTGCAATCAGAACACATTCCACAGAGAAAATGGACGGTCAAATATCTGAATTGCCAGATGGTTCTATGTGTCTACAAACCCCCACATCACTTGACTGTTTCCAGCTTCCACCAGGATAGAGGCAGAAACTTTTTTTTTCTTCTTCTTCTAAAATACATGCCAGAAGCAGTTCTGTATTTATGGACTCCACCATAGGGGGTGCAAGGCTGTAGGAAAACATTTGGGAAGGGGATAGACTCCTCTCTCCTCCAGATTCCTAGAGGGTTAGAAGGAAAAAAGTAATTATCTTTTTTTTAAGTTATGAAAGATTTTTAGTACCACAAGTAATCCACAAAATAAGTCCGTATTAGAGAAAGGGGATTTCACATATTTCCTGAAAAACTCCTTATGCAAACTCTTCCTGTCTCTCCTTAAACTTCAGTGCCTTTGGAATTAGCATAGCCTATCAGTGCTGGAGTGCTGGTTGGTGAAAACTTAGGTCTAGACTATAACTATCACCATCAAAGTATTCAAGCCTCAACTAAAACTTACTAAACAAACCCTTTCACATGCTTGGCATCAATGCAAAACAAATCTTTTTTTTTTTTTTTTTAACACTAAACCTCAAATGTGATGAAGATACTAGAAAAGGCTAACGCAGTGGGTGCGGCTAGAATGGGATGAATGACTACTGTTTCCCTAGTGTCTACCAGTTTTACTGAGTCATATCACAGCTTGTCCCAACCCAAAGTGCCAACCCAGAACCTTGTACTGGAAAAGGCATACGATATTTCTTTTATAGATAATCCTCCCCCTTGCTGCAAAGAAAAAGATATTTACAAATCCCCACACACTTTGAAGATGAAAACACATTCTGTTCGACCACAAATGTGTAACTGAAATGATACTTGTTAAATTTTTAAGGCGTCGTAGGGGCTGTATAGCAATAAATTATTCTTAAGTCGGCAGCTGGTCTTTAAGAGAGAGAAAAATGGTACTGAGGAATATTGCTAAAGTGTTATATGCAAGTCTAAAAATTATTATTTTGGTGTTAAGATCATGTGAATTTTGCAATGAAATGTACCATCATGAGTATTTGTAAAGAGTAGTTTCAACGTGAGCTCTGATATTTATTAACCAGATGGATGTGGTTAATGAGTTAACAAGAAAAACCATTAAAAAATATAACTCTATTAAATGCATTGTCACTACAAATCCCGAGTATTTACAAAGACTACATTTCAATGTGTGCTAATATTTATTAACCAGATGGCAATAGTTAATAAGGGTTAAAACTAAGAAAAACCAATATAAAAATATAATTCTATTTTTCAGCTCTCTCTCTCTTCCCTGCCCAATGAGGAAAGAGGGTGGGCTAGGAGAGCAACTTTTGTTATCTGGATACAATGTGTGGGTGTTTTGTTTTCAAACACAAAAAAGGGAGGGGACACAAAAAGGGGGGGGTCACCAAATAATCAACCTGGGGCCTGCTGACCGGAAGGCTCGCAGGAAAACTTCCCGTGGGAAGAGTTCCAGAGATTGCCTGGACTTGAGGGCTTGAACCAGTCCCGCTGTGCTGGCTCCGAGCCTCCGACTGATGCGGGACCGACGGTCAGAGGCCACCACGGCTCGCCTCGTCTGAATCCCAGCCATGCTTGCCGGTTCACCCAGCCGGGACTTGGGAACGTATTCTCCGGAGCAAGGCGAGGGAAGAAAAGAACAAAATGGAACAACAACAAAAATTGAAACCTCAAAGTCGTGGTGCCCAGGGGACGGCTTGTTCCAGATGTGCGTGTGTGTGTGCGCGCGCGCGCGCGTGTGCACTGGTCCATCCTGCGGTCTCCACGCGCTTGCTCTCCATCCCCGCCTGCTCAGAGCGCAGCCCGCGCCGGGGACACCCACCCACCTGCACCCCCCGCCGGGTCCCTGTCACCCGGACATCTGTGTGGGCGCCCCCTCCCCTTCACTGCCCCCCACCCACCCCCAAGCAACGTAGACCCCGTCCAGGAAACCGACCCGGGGCTGGGTTCTCAGTGCGACTTGGGGATCTGGGGCGTGCGCTGGGTCCCGGGCGGGACCTCGGGGTGGTGCCCGGGACTGACTTCTCCCCCGCGGGCGTCCAAGTACCCACGAGCACCCGAGGGGCCACCAGCATCTCTGAAAGCATTCTCGACCCGCCTCGGCGGCTGGGTGGTCGGGTGGCAGGCTGGGTGGCGAGGGGTCCTGGGCCCTGGGTGGCCTTCGTCCCTCCCCCACTACGATCAATGACCAGCCACCCTTCAGCCGGGAGCTGGCTGGCTGGCGGCCGGGAGGACACGGCAGCCCGGATCACTTCTGCATGACAATTGATGATGGGAGGGAGGGAGGGAGGGAGGGAGGGGAAGAGGGGGCCGGCCGGCCGGCCACGGTGTCCGTTTTCTCACCATGGCGATTAGGCATTCCGGCCGTGCCAGGAAGGCCGCCGCCCGCAGGACGAGCAGCGGCGCGGCGTGGCATGGCGCGGCGAGGGGCGGGGAGGCAGGCGCGGGAGCCGGGCGAGCCGAGCCAAGCCAGGCCAGATGGCTCTGTAGCCATCAGGGGACCGCTCCCCGTCCAGCCCGGGCCCCACTTTAGCTGTGCAAACATTTCTTTATCCCAACAAGACAATTAAACCCGGCAGCGTGAAAAGGAGTATCCATGACTGTGTTGGGAGTGAACAACCACACACATCACAGGAGTTCTTGCCCCGCGGGAAAAAGGGGTGGGTGGAATGGGGGTGGGGAGACAGCGGGAGAACTCGGTGCAGTCCGGTGAGAATTCAGTTTACTTCTAAGGCAGTCAGGACAGAGGCAGCCCTCTGACCCCTCTTTCTGGTCATTTGCTGACCCTTCACACTGGTCATCTGCTCCAGCTACAATCCAGAGGTGAACCCTGGGAACTGACCCCTTTCCCCCCAGCCCAGGCTAATGTCCCTGCCCACTCCAGTCCTAGAGTCCTTGGAAGTGTCCCCCACCCCCATGTCAACTGGCCTTCATTTCAGGATGATTCTTAGGATAGAAGGTCTTCAATGACACGTGCCTTTATAAAGACTACATCTCAGAGTGCAAAATGCCATCTCCTCCTAAGCCCTGTGTGGTGCCTCACACCAGTAAACCCAGCACTCAGGAGGCTGAAGTAGGAGGATCACCATGAGTTAGAGGTCAACCTAGGCTACAGAATGAGGTCCAGATCAGCCTGTTTTAGTAAGACCCTGACTCAAAAAAGCAAAACAACAAACAAAAAAATCTACTTGGAGGTTTTTAGGACCTCCTCAGAAGGACTTTTCAAATACATCAAAGAAAGCCGGGTATCCTGGCTTGCCCGCCTTTAATCCCAGCACTCGGGAGGCAGAGGTAGGAGGCTCGCCATGAGTTCAAGGCCACCCTGAGACTACATAGTGAATTCCAGGTCAGCCTGGGCTAGAGTGAGACCCTACCTCAAAAAACAAAACAAAACAAAAATACATCAAAGATGAGAGCAAAGCAAAAACATGCAGGAAATGCTGTGAACCCTGGGGTTTCCTGCCTACATGTGAATGTGCCTGACATAGAAAAAGACCAAGCAGGAACTGGGGAGATAGCACAGCGGTTAAGGCACTTGCCTGTAAAGTAGAGGGACCTGAGTTTGATTCCCCAGTACCCATGTAAAGCCAGATGCACAAGGTGATGCATGTGTCTGGAGTTAATTTGCAGTGGCTGGAGGCCCTGGCACACCCATTCATTCTCTCTCTCTCTCTCTCTCTCTCTCTCTCTCTCTCTCTCTCTCTCTCATAAATAAAATATTTTTTAAAAGAAAAAGACCAAGCAAAGCTACTGATGGTCAGTACCTAGTGCCCATTCCTGGGTGAGCCAGAAGGCTGTCATGTAAGCAGCTCTGAGCCCCCTTAGGCCAAGGGTAAGCATGCATGCCAATTCCAATTTGGGGTTAGACAGGCAAGGTAGCCAAAGACTGTATCACCCAGGCAGGAGTCTGGGCAGAGGGAGAGCCACAGAAAACCATAAGAAGATGGATATGACAGGAGCCAGAGTGCTGAGAGCACTTGGCAATGCCCAGAACTTACCTTCCCCTTTGTTATAAAGTTTCCTTAATGAGAAATGTTTATTTTAAAGGCCCTGGGAAACATATCTATAGACACTTCCTATGTAAGACACAACATGGGCTATTTGTAATTGGTCTATAAATTTTAGCATCATTTCCTTGGACAAGGAACCTTGGGGACTGGTCAGGGAGTGACAATAAACAGGAGTTACCTCGGTCTCCTTCCAGGGAAATTATGTATCCTTTACAAATAGCTTTTCACACAAACACGTCTCCCATTTTCCAGGGCAAATATGTCAGTTCTGCAAAGCAAAGGCTTCCTGGTTCCAGAGAGCACAACACCTACCTCGGGATCACCTGTGACACCAGGTGGATGGACTGGCAAGCAAGTGGGAATCATCTACTAAGAGAGAGGACACTTTATCTGAATAGCATTTCTTTAAAAGCATATTTAATCACAAAAGAAACCCTGCCTATCAGCACCTAGAATTAAGGTCCGAACACATGTGCATTACACCATGTCTGCAGGCCTCTCTTTCAAAGGCATGCGGACATATATGCATATGGATACAGTGTGTGAACAGGGGTGGCTGCCACAGTAAAAACTGTCAGTGTTTCCATTATAAACTGATTTTCAATGACCTCAAATTCAGTCATAAAACTTCTACTCTGAGTAAGGGACATGCACCCCCCCTCCCCCCTCCTCCACCCCATCTACCAACAAAACTATAAATATTATAATGCTAAATGCTCATTTAGGAGTTTTATTATTGTAATTACTTGAATTTCTTTTATTCTTTTATTAAAAAAAACTATGAAAAAGAACTGAAAAATGAGTCAACCATATCAGAAATTAATTCTAAATTTTAATAATTTAAAAGCCTAAAATATACATGGTTCAATTTGACAGTGTGGGCAAGAGCACTGCATCCAACCACTTGGCTCTTCTGAACACTTGCTCTCTCTCCCCAGCCCCCAGCATGGCCCCATCTGCCCCTGAGCTCTCTCTCCCTTTGGAAGCAGTCTTGTATACTGTCACTCGATTATCTGAGAAATATTACTTATTTCAAAACGGTTCTGTAGGGAGGACCCGAAAGGCATCTAGTGGGAATAATCAGGCCTTCTAACGGCCCTTAAATATGTATTTACATAAAACAGACCATAAATATTCTGACACACGTCGGCATATGACAGGAGCCAAGAAAGCTGCTATGACTTTGCCATAGTGCTTCTTCAACCCTTCCTTGCAGCCAGGGTTGCGCCTGCCTCCCCCAAACTCAAAAGCAAAGGCACAGATGTTGCCTAGCCCAGCCCTGCAAAAGGCAGCTACATCATCTAGGGCAAGGGAGGGAGAAGGAAGCACAAACCCAGGGCTACCACAGTAGAGTGACAGTATCCTCCTCACTTGTCACTGGTTAAAGGTTAGTTACAGATGCAACTCTAATTATGTGTGTATACGACATTCTATACTCCCAGGCTCTCCAGTAGGTTTAATGTTTGTGTCTAAGAAAAAGAAGGACACAAAGTGCTCTAGAAAGAAAGACTATTTTAAACAAAAGGGAAAAGGGTTCCAATTTATATAACATGACAATTTGAAATACAGAAGTTTCCCTACCCTTCTGATCAGAATCCCATTAATTTCAAGGTCAGAATTCCATTTCACTTTGGGAGACAGACTCATTTAATTTTTCTCCACCCAGGCGTATTCCTGTGTGAGGGATCTGTCTCCATGGGGGATGGCACCACCACACAATGCAAACCAGGCAAATACAAGAGTTATGGCTTTGGCACTTGGAGGAGAATGGATAGCCACATCTATGAGTTCTGACGACTAACAAGCTTCGCCTGCTCTGAGAATCTGATACCAGTTTGGGCTAACAGTATAGCAAAAGGGAAACGAGCTGGATGTGTTAGAGGAGAAGAAAAGAATCTTGATTTCTAGATGATACTTTGTGACACATTAGTTTTGAGAAGTTTATTTTCAACTTGTTCCCGGTCAAATCAGTCACATCCTAACCCAGGGCAGTTTCAAAGAGGTCAGTTACAGGTAGGTTGCATCACTTATACATCACTCACTCGATGAAAACTAAACTAAAACAACAGCAAAAAACAAACACAAAAACAGCCCAACACACCTGCCCAGCAGTTATACACAAGTCACAGGATCATGACATGTGTCAACAGAAAGTGAAAAGGTGACAGAGGGTGAGAGCTGAAGTTTGAGAGCCACATCTTGGTTCTGCTGTCAGGCAGCAGCCTTCTCCCTTAAGTGGGGAGGTCTCCGGCTTACAGACTCTGACATAAAAGACACACTTGCAACATATTTCAAAACCAAAGAGCGATGGATTTACAAGGCAGGTTGATTTTATGATGACTTTTATTGAAAAGGTACGCTGGGTTTAGGCAGATGCCTTTTAGCGCAGGAAAGTTAACACAGTGCCTAATTCAAGGAGACAGCCTGAGGAAGCAGTGCCGACAGGGGAGAGAGCTGCAATGTCTCTATTACTCTCCTTGGCATCATAAAGAGAAGAGAGAAAAAAATGGTATTCGTGTTGGTGGTTATAGAGAGGATGGGAGCACACAAAAAAAAAGAGAGAAGAGGGGAAAGCAAACCTCAGATGTAGTTTTCTTAAGAAAATAATATGGAGCAAATCTTAGAACAAAGGGCTGGATGGAAAAACACCCTCAGTTCATAAATTCTCACCAGACTTGAAGAAAACTGCTCTGTCTACCCACAGCCCAAACACAATTATTTTCTGATTATATCAGAGCAGAAGATTGCAGGGTTCAGCACTTCTAGCTTACAAGTTCCAAATAAAGGTTAAGTTCCAACGAGAGTGAGCGTAGCCGGAACTCAACAAGGCACTTGGAGAGCATGAAAAACGCCATTTCATAAGCAGAAATTAATAACAGTTGTGAACATCAGCTATGGTGCAGTCACACAGGTCAACCACGTCTAGTCCTACAAGTGTCCAGCAAAGCTGACAAATCCCCAGGACAAGTGTCCAGCAAAGCTGACAAATCCCAAAAGAAGCCAGCTTTCTAGCCTTGCAATTGCAAGGAAAACACAGCTGCTTGAAATGCTTTATGGTGACTGACAACACCTTTGTCCTTCTCTGAAAAATAGTGTGATGTGGACAAGGGCTGAGAGAAGTGAAAATAAAGTCACGTGGAGTCCGTTGGCTGTGGTACAATGGAAAAACCTAATATATATATATATATATATATATATATATATATATATATATATATATGTATATATATATACACACATATATATGAAAGGATGGATGGACAAGTTTTCTCAGGACTCCCAAATTCCCTAGGCACCTACATTTTTTAATGACATAACCCTCACTCTAGTGTATATATGCCCCCCTTCCCTCCATAGTCCCCAAAGGAGAAATTAGCCATGTCCAATCCTGAGAGCAACTTGCCTCTGGTTTCAGAAACACATTCCCTACAAGAGCTATATCCATGCTCGGTGATGAAAGACAAGGAAGTGTTAGCAATCCACAGCTCACACAAGGGATGCAGTTGGCCATGCTGTCACTAGGAGCACGTACAATGCCGCAGACCTGTTGAACACTAGTAAGGCAGGGCTTACAGGGGGCGAGGGAGAGCTCCAACCGAAGTACTTACATCTGTCATTCCGATCCTCTGGGCTCGAGGAGGCTTCCCGGTCAGAGATGAGGCCAGAGACAGCAAAGATCTTCTTTCCAGTGTCATCAACCTTAAGTGAACCGGGGGAGCTGGATGGCAGCTGAGTCCCAAAATCATATTCCTTACCATCTGCATCTGAGAAACGCAGGTGGGGAGACTCAGGGTCATGGCAGTTCTTGAGTCTCTTGGCCGGTGTAAAGGCCGACTGATAGCTCTCCCTGTCCTCAGTGGACGCGAAGGGACGGAAGGCACCCACGCCACTATGATTCAGCATACTGATTGGGGTGCAATCTAGATTTGGGGGAGCAAACTGGGGGTGGAGGTGTAATAAGGAAGGGGGAAAATCACGATTGGCAAAAGTGCCTGGCACCCCACCTTGCCGATGGTACATAGAGGCAAAGGTATAGGAACCATTGGTGAATGGAATATGCACGTCCTTGTCTACCGAGACAGGTACACCAAAGGGTCGTGGTTGCTGACAAGGGATAGAGGCATCCCGGCTGGCCTCGGCTGTGGATGCCAGGACCATCAGTGCTGGGGATGCTAGAGGGTTGGGAAGGTAGGATGAGTTCTCCATCTTGAAGGCTGCCCGGTGTAAGTCCATCGGAGTCTCTTTCAGTGGCTGGTGTCACACAAGAAGCAGTCTCCCCTGGGTGGGAGGCCAACCTGCACCTTGGATCAGGACGGGGACTATTACTGGGGAATCATGCCCTTTGAAGACCTGCAGAAACAGCAAAGAGGAAAAAGAGAGAGAGAGAGAGAGAGGAGGAAAGTCAGGGGGAGGTTAAAAAAAAGGGAAACCCTAAGTGATTGAAACACCATCCTTCTGGCTTACAGAGGCACGAACAAGAGACACCACAGGCTTCAGGAGCCAGTGGGCAGCGGCAGCAGACCATTTTCATTCAGGAAAATCAATAGACAACTTACTGTGATGTACGCGCAGCTGACTTTGGTCCCTACACGTTCCGGGTGAAATGCGCCTGAGCCCAGCAAAGAAAAAAAATCATAAAACCTTCCAAATACAATATTCCCTGAGCAAATGAGCTTTGGAAGGCCAAGTCACCCAGTAGATTAGGTGGGGGGGGGTGTCTATATTTTAAAGGGCTTCCACTACTCATGACAGGCCTGATGTTCAGGGACCAGGTTCTACCTATCTGATTCCCCATATTTGCATGTTCTCTTCCTCCTCATACTGGAAAAAAAATCCCTATATCACACTCATCTAGACCATGAATGTGTGCATATTAGTTGGTACAAATTGTGCGTGTGGCTAAATCATGCCCATTGGCAAATACATAATCCATAAATCCTCATGTATCATCTAAAACTGCATCCAGGAAGAAGTGCTGTGTGAATGAACAGCAGCTACCTGATTTCTGATGCACACCCCTCTCGAATCACGCAGGCTTCCTATTTCTCTTTTTCTGAGAAAGAACAAAACCTTCATCAATAATATGCCCGGTGCCTCTGACAATATTTAAAAACATAATGGGTGCCTTTGGCATATGCTCTCTAGAAGCATCTGTCTTCCAGGGAGGGCAGCAAGAAGAGATCGGTAATTTTAGTTACTAATGCACTCACTCTTAAGTAGATTTGTAAACCATCTTGAATTTGCCATTAACATTTAGAACAAAATGTTAACAAAATTTCTGACTTGTGTTGTTCCACTTATTGGCCCAGGCAGAGTTGATATCCAATAAAGGCCCCCAGAACAAAGTAGACTTCAGAGGGACTTCTTTCAGCTTCCCTTGTAAATTTACGTTGTACATTTTCATAGACACTGATTCAGTTTCAAATAAATTGAGTGGGGGCTGGGAGGGGGGGGAAGGAGAGCTATATATCAAAAGCCGAGATAATATAAGACGAATACTAGATTCAAATCTATGCACGCAGTAGAAACTGAATGAAGCTTAAAATACACACCCAAATCACCATCTGCTACATATCATAACCTATGAATTGAGAGTCTTATCAGAAATAAAAGTGGCCTCTTCCTTTTAAAAGCCTACCCCCATAATGGAGTATCTTTGGTATTCCCTCAACTAGAGAATCCTCAGTTAAACTACAGATGCATCCTCCCAGCTTAATGCAATGCAGAGAGTATTTCCTTCTTCCATCCTGCAGCAGACGTGTCAATGACTGTTATTAATTGGGAAGATGAGGGGACACCATCAGACTGCTTCCTCATTTGGCATCTTTCCTTATAGACATCATTGCTAAATTACCAGATTATGTATCTCACATTAACAGATTTTTCTCTCTTCCAAATTTTAAATAACTTTCCTGTCAAGTTATAGCAGTGCAGGGAATGGTCTGCCAAGGACAGCCAGTTAGCCTGACAAGTCTGAGAATCCTGTTCTTGGCTGTTTTCAAGTCAGATTAATGGTCACACAACATGGATGCTCTATAAGTGGGTCTAGGGCTATTCCAAGGGTTCTAAGCAGCTCTTCATGACAGAAGTAAATAACTGTGTGCCTATCAAGCCAATGTACAAGAGGCTGGCTGGAGGGAAGGACAGACCTAATATCCTAGGGGTGGGGGGGATGTTTCTCTCCCAAAATAACTCCCCTAGGATTCACTTTCTATTTTAACTTCCTAGATCACCTCATTATGTTAAATGAGTTTCATAAATTAGTAATCTGGTGACAGCACCGGACACTCCACCAGAACACGGTGAATTACTCAAACCTGCTTACTCATTTGAAAACTTCATTAGACTGAAAATAAATCAACAATATTTTTTCCAGGCCATATCTCTTTTCCTCCACTGTGTGGGCGTTGGTCTCTGTGGAGGAGGAGGAGGGGTGCTTTTTTTTTCTTTTCCCTTTCTTTCTTTCCCCCTCCTCACATTAACAACTTGTATAGATGAGGCTTCAGCAGACCACAGTCATTATGAAAATCTATAGTTAATACACTCCCAATGTCAAAATGTCATGGGTTTAAACACAGAACCCAAAATAAGAAAACTAACTGACCCTCTTAATTAAAAAAATATGGATTGTAAGATAATCAGCTTGATGGAGCATTTGGATGACTGTAAAGAACCGGGCCAAGGGAAAGTAAGTAACTGTTACTTTTCCCTCTATGCTGATTTTTTTTAATTTAGCACTTCGTGCAAATCCAGATTAAAATAACTCCAGCTATTGATCCGAGCAGTGGAATTGACATTAATTTTAGTTCACTTCTCACTTTGCAAAGGGATCAATAGGAAGTAATAACAGCTGACATCCCCGCTGAAAGGAGGAGAAAGAAGGGCTGAAGACAGAAATCGAAAAGCAACCGAATAAATCATCAGCTACTTTTCCACGGCATCAGACAAACTCCAAACAGATTGCAGAAAGTCTTTGTTGAATTAACTAAACAAGGAGGAGGGATCAATCCACGAAGCTAAATAAATTGTCTGGCGAGGAGTGAGGTTGGACAGAGGGATCCACGACTATTGAGTTTTTAAAAAATTCAAATCCTTGACGTGATGGGTTTGGTTCAGTTCAGTATGTGTGGGAGTTCATTTCGGAAATCATCTGCCCGAACCTGGTTTAAAGTGATTACAAAACGCCAGCTAGCTGAATAATTAGTGAGATTACTAATTGCGTGGTTAAACATGCCAGAACCAAAACAAATGAAGAAGCCGGGTTTCGAACGTGAGATTGTCTGAGGCTAGGATCGTGTGCACAGCTCCACGTTCTCCGGTGCAAACGAAGTCACTTTCTTACAGGGGGGAAAAAAAATCCCCGAAAGCCAGAGAAAAAGTCCTGGGGAGTGGGGGATCTCTCACTTCCCACTGTTGTCAGGGTCGGGCCTCCTCACCCGTGCCCCGCATGGCCGTGGAAGGAAGCGGGGCTGCGGCCGCTGGAGCCAAACCCACTTGCAAATGAACTGCCACAAAGCCAGCTCTTTCCCAAGCCGAGCTCAGGGCGCTCACCAAACTAGGACTCTGCTGGCAATTAAAATGCACACACTACGCTTCTCTACTTATTACAACAGGTGACATTTTTGTGGTCTCTGAACCGTTTCCAAAAGCTATGACTTAAAATAATAGAACAAATTAAAGGATATTTTTCCTTTGCATAAATAAACTTTTAAAAAATTAACAGGCAACTTAAAAAGCAAAGAACAATGGGAAATGAGGCCCGAATAGCAGGGGGTTGTGAAGAAAGAAGGAAAGAATTTTTTTAAAGTTCACAGACTTCGCTTGAAGAGAATTCCCGCACACCAAATGCCCAGGGGGTATTTGAAAACACCGCCCTTAACAGAAATTTTATCACCATATGCGAAGACTCCGGGAGCATAAAGCTAATACGGTTCCCAGGCTAGGGCGGACGCCTGTGGTTCAGACGTGGCCGGGTATCCGTCCCATATTTGGACCTAACTCCAGGTCCAGCGTGGCCATCGGGTGCGAATCCGCGCCTGCCCGGCGGATGCGAGAGCACGCGGCCGCGGGGATGCTCAGTGAGCGGCTGCAGAATTCATCCAGGAAAAGTCTCAACCCGGGGGAGAGGGGAAGGGGGATTCTTTTAGGAAAGACGAAGATAGAGGAGGTGAAGGCTAAAACCCACGTAAATTTGATGGTCAAAGCTGAGCCAAACCCACCATTACGTGGCCTGACCTGTTCTCTGGCTATCAGCTGCTTTTGCACAAAGAGTACTTTAGATCCCAGAAACCTCCACCAGAAATAATTTGCTTTAACTTTGGGGAACCAATGCGCCAGTCCGGGAAGAGCCCCCCAGCTCGGGAGACCCGGGTCTGCGAGCGCGCAGGGCCCCCGGACAGCGGCTGGAAGCGATCAGCTTGCCACCAAAGTCCCAGGACCTCGAGTCCCCGCACAGCCCCGCCCCGCGGGTCACTGGGTGCGGCGGCCGCGCAGCCCTTGAGCGGCCAGCCCGGGACCTTCCCCTCCACTCGGCTCTCTAGCCCAGGCGGGCGGGTACGGAGCTGCAGAACCCTCGGGGTTCCGTGGCCCGGGTCCATGGGGTGCAGGAGGCAGGGCTCTGCGGTGCGCGCGGCACCCCGCGCTGGGTGCAGAACAGGTGTGTGTCCCGGCTCTGTCTGCGCCCAGCCCCGTCGGTCACCAGCTGCGGGTCCTCGGCCTTTCCCCACCTCGCCGGGCAGCTCAGGGAGACAACTCACGCTACTTTGGCCGGGTCTCCGGCGAGGGATTCGAACGGGAGACGCCCGCAGCGCTTTTTTCCCTCGACGCTGTCTCAACCTGTCCCCCCCCCCCCTTTGCGGGAAGAGCCCGGGCGACCCACCGAGCAGGAGGCCGGGTGAGGCGGCAGGGCGCCTGCCCGCCCCGCTGCCCCCCAGACCTATTCGCTGCTTCCTCCCGGCCAGCCCTTCTTTCTCTCGATTTTTCCTTTCTTTCCCCATCGCTTCTCTAACCGAGTCCGGAGGGGAGGCGACAGGGGATGGGGGAGGAAGGGGGACAAGTCCTGGCTGCCGGGCATCGTGGGCAGAGAACGCCTGTGTTTTCCCTTTCGGATGTCCCCCGAGGCAAGGACGGGGCCCTGGCAGGAGACCTCGGAGGACTCAGGCCCTCCAGACAGGGCCGCGCCCCATCCCGGATGGCCCTGGCCCTAGGCACCCCAAAGGCCCGAGGTGCGTCCGGCTCGAGGGAACCCAGGCCTTAGCTGTTACCAAGATCGGGACCTCAGAAAAGCGGCGCTTTTAAAATGGGAAGCAAGAGTGTGTCCCCGGCTTTCCGGCACCTCGGGGTTCCCGCGCGCCCTGGCCGGTCTTGGTCACCCGGGCCTCGAGCGCAGGACGAACCCGTCATCCCTCTGATGGCCTCACCACCGTGGGCGGCCTCGCCCGGGAGGGCCATACGGAAGCTCTCCGCCCAAGTTTGTTGTGCCCTGGAAGAAAAGGCTTTCTCTTACAAAGCACAAAGGCGAAACGCCCAGGCCGAGCCCTGAGAAGCCCCGAGCTGGGGGTGGGGGGTGGCCGGGCCGGGCTCCGGGCGGGCGGCCGGAGAGGAAGGTCGCTAGGCCCGGGGCTGACAAGCGCTTGGCTGCGGTGGCCGCAGGAATGCAGCGACCAGCGAGCTCGCTGAAAAGTTTTGTTCTCAAGTCGGAAGAAGAGAAATTGTTACTCAGTTTAAGGCAGATAGAGGATTAAAAAATAACACCACCACCACCACCACCCCACACGAAAAAGATCAATGCGCCCCGGTTTGCACTAGCGTACTCCCGCCTCGCTCCTTGGAACCTCCTGGCTGAGGGCATCCCGAGCCCCCAAATCCCAGGAGACCTGCACGGATCGGGCTGCTCAAAGGCCAGGCCGGTTCAGCCCAGAGGAGCTGAGAGTTGACCCGTGACACTCAGAACGGTTCACCTCGGTGGCGGCAGCACCTGCCTCGCTCGTGCGGGGAGAGGGCTCCCCATCACACCCACCCCACCCCCACGGCCCTCCTTCCAACCCTGTGCACCCGCCCCCACGAGGAAGAAGTCAGGCCAGCCTCCCGGGACCCCAAAGCTCCCGAGTCTCCCCTCCGGTACCCCGCCGGGTCGGCAACACGTTGTGTGGGGGGCGGATCGCCCCTTCCCCATCTCGCCCGCCGCCTCGGGGCTCCCCCGCTGGGTACCACCTAACTGGGAAGCCACCGCGGGGTACCCCCCGGGGGAGCCAGGCAAGAGGGCACACTCGCATCGACCCAAACAAAGTGGGAATGGGGGGGTGTTAAAGGATGGGGGGGGAGAAGTCCTGCAGCCTTCTCTTGGCTGTCCCCTCACCCTCCCGACTTGTCCAATTCCAGCGACTGGTCCCTCCCCCTCACCCCCCCCAAATAAAACACATTAGGAAAACTCCAGACGGAAAGTTTGAGTGAGGCAGCGCACGGAGCGCGCTCGGCACGGACGCCTGAAAAGCTCGGTGGAAGATGCAACCGCGCTGGTCCCCAGTCCCTCGGTCCCCGTCCCTGTCGCTGGGGAGCCGCCCGAATCCCTGGGAGACGGACCCGGAAAGTTAGCCAGGTTCCTCGGCAACCGGCCGCCCTCGCAGCCCACCCCTCTGGGTGGACGCACACCCACCCACCCACACCCCTTTCTGGAGCTCGGTACTTGCCGTGGAAATTCCCGGGGAGCGCGATCGCACTTTTCAGGACCCCGAGGGAGGCCGGCGCGTGAAAGGTCCCGGGCGCGCGGGGCCGGCGGAGGCGGCGGCGGCGGCGGCGGCGGCAGCGGCAGCAGCGGCAGGCTGGCCCCGGGTCTGTGCTCGCGAGCTGCCTGGGATTGCATGTACAGAGCAAGACACGCGGATGGCGTGAGAGAAGGAGCAGTGCTGCCTCTCAGCGCTGGCTCTAATCAGTGAATGAGCCTCCACTCTCCCAGGGACTCGGAGGCGCACACACGCGCGCGCGCGCGCGCACAGAGACACACACATGCACACACATACACACGCGCACACACATTCTCTCACACTCACACACTCACACACATACAGGCACTCAGAGCCCTGAATACATTAGGGCACTAAGGGACTCTGGGAAATGAAGTCCAGACCCCGGGGCACTCCTGGAGAACAGACCTGCCTGCCCCTCACAAAAGAACTGGAACGTCTCTGGACTCCCAGCCCCAGAGGAAACTAAGGAGGTCATTTGCTTTTGTTTACATCTTTCCCCCCACCTCCCGGAGGTCTCACTAAATGGTGGATGCACCTTTCTTGCTGGAACCCAAAATAAGCTAGAGTAAAGGGGTAAATCTTTTAAGAAGGATACCAGGGCTGCTAAACGACTACTGACCCCTGACTCCACCATAACCTCCGCCTTTCTCAAGAAAGATCTGAATGCTGTTGAGTTCTTAGACTGCTTCTTTGGGTCTTCGCCTACATGAATAAAATAATAAATGAATATGAATAAAACTCTCACTTTTGGAATGAGTGGAAGGGCCTAGTTGAACACTTTAACTTACAAATAAGAATTTTCACAGGTGTCATTGATATTCATAATGGAGTCCTTCCTCTTCAAATTGTTCGATTCACCAAATACAGAAAGATAAGTAGGGGAAATCAACACAAACAACGTTCTTGAGAGCCTTCTGGGAGCCAGGTTATGGGACTAAATGCCTTTTACATCATCTCAATCCTTAGCTTAATTCTAGCGATAGAATCAGCAGTTTCTGAAAGAAGAAACAAGGGGAAGGCAGGGAGGAAGCAGGTAGGTAGCCCTAGCTCTGAAGCCAAAGCCCAACCAAAACCGAATCCTGGTTTTAGAAGTCATGCCTGTGTTTTGTGGCTCGGTTTCTAAGCCTAAAGATTTCTCATCTGGAAAAAAATTTTCCTTCCTTTAGGAGTACATAAGGATAATCCATCCTGCAAAGTACCGTGTAGGATATTCCAAATTGTCTCAAACAGAATGAAACCCAACAGTACATTCCGGGTATTATTTCATAGTCTTGTTGCTCATGTTTCTCATCAAGGTAGTGTCTGAAATATTCCATGTGCTTAAGTTTATGTATGGTGCTTGGATTTAAATTTTTTTCATTAGCAACTCTTTAAATCAATGATCCATTGTGTCACCTAGAACTCTGTTTATGACTTTTGTCTCTATAACTCATGGGATCTGGGCTGTTTATTTAGGAACTTCTAAGTCTTTATTCACTCATACACTGGCATTTATTATGTCAGGCACTGTTCTTTTTACTAGACTGTCCTTTCCTGTTGGGTTGTAAACATCATGTGGGCAAGAACTATTTTTGTGTTATTCAAGATTATATCCTCAGTACCTAAAAATGTCAATAAATAAGGATCTAAAAATGAGTAAACTTGCCTACCAAGTACAAGACCTCGAGGATGGAAAACAAAAACAATTAAACAACAGCAACAACAGAAAAAAATCCTCACCCAAAAGTCCTGTGTCTGAAGAACTCACCATCTAGGAGAGGAGACAAAGAGTTAGAAATCAGTTTGATGACTGCTATAATGAGGCTGACCATATAATTTATTGGTCCAACTGAAAAAAGTTGAGTCATAAAAGGGCCGCAATTACTAATTATGCTGGGATGACAGGTGTGAACAGGGATCATCCTGGGCCAGGAAGGTTGAATGGTCACCCTAGGAACACAAAGTGTTTTGTTGATTAATTTAACAAGAATTTATTGAGCCCTCCCCTGTGATGTGCTGAAGGAACTCCGAGCCACCTGATTGCCCTACAAATTGAAGTCTGTGGCATTAAGCAGGAAGAGATGGGACGAAGTGGGCCAAATCGCAGTAAGCTTTATAAGATCAAGAGTGGGCCCTTTATCCTGGTAGTGATGAGAAACCCCCAGTGGGTTTGTTCTTTTAAGGCGTATAACATTTTATTTTAAAATAAGCTCCAGTTGCTGGGTGGGCAGATTGGAGGTAAGCAGGATGCAGGAAGACTAATTAAAATGTCTGTCGCAGGTGAAAGTTGAGAAATAGAAGACCTAAATCAAGGCACTAGGGCAGAAGTAATGGAGAGACACATCATAGAGACTTCTCAAAGGTAGAATCAACCCGATGTGACCACTTGACTGTGGTAGATGATGGCAGAGCAAAAACCTTTTACAAATCCTAAACCAGATTTTATTATTTATACCAGAAGATGTTGTCTTGTCCGTGTGTGTGTGTGTGTGTGTGTGTGTGTGTGTGTGTGTGTGTGTGTGTTGGGACTCATGTGCAAATGTGTGTGGAGGCCAGAAATTAACTTTGAGTGCTTTCCTATATTCATTCCACTGTATTTTTAGAAGATCTTTGTGTGTATGTGTGTGTGAATGTGATGTGTGTTAGTGTATGTGAATGTGGTCAGAGAGCAGCCTTAGATGTCAGTCCTGGCCTTCTACCTTATTGAGGTCTCTGGTTGTCTGTCACCGTGTAAGCCAGGCTAGCTGGCTATAAAGAACTTCTGGGAATTCTCCTGTCTCTCCCTCCCGTCTAGCTATAGACATGCTGGAGTTACAGATGTACTACCAGGCCGTCTCTTTTCACATGGGTCCTGGGAATCCAAACTCAGGTCCTCACGCTTTTATAGCAAGGGCTAAACACATTGAACCATCTTTCCAGATCTCTCATTTTATTTTCTTGAGACAGGTCTCTTGCACTACTCAGAGCTTACTGATACTGATTCACTATACAAGCTAGCTGGCAAACTCTGAGGTCCTCCTGTCTCTGCCTCCCCAGTGCTGGGATTTACAGATAGTGCTACCACTCCTGGCATTTTATATGGGTCCTAGGGATCTAAACTCAGGTCCTTGAACTTATGGCAATCCTCCTACCTCTGCCTCCTGAGTGCTGGGATTAAAGGCGTGCGCCACCATGCCTGGCTATAAACTCAGGTCCTAATGCTTGTGTTTTGTCCATCTCTCTATACCCCGTCTGTCATGTTTGTTTGTTGAGATAGGATCCCTCATTGTAGTTCAGGTTGGTTGTATCTAACTCCTGGGTATCCTCCTGCCTCCGCCTCTCAATTCTTGGACTAGGCCCAGCTTTGTTGCTTATACTTTAACAAAAATTTATTTATTTATTTATTTATTTATTTATTTATTTATTTATTTATTTATTTATTTATTTGTGAGCAGAGACAGAGAGAAAAGAAACAGATAGAGAGAATGGGAGCCCCAGGGCCTCTAGCCACTGCAAACTCCTTATGCATGTGTCTCTTTGTGCATCTGGCTTTATTTAGGTACTGGGGAATTGAACTCAGGTCATTAGGCTTTGCAGACAAGTGCCTTAACTGCTGAGCCATATCTCCAGCCCTGTTACTTTAATGTTCATTAAGTAGTAAAAGGCTCCTTCAGATCAACTTGCAGAGTTCCTATGGTGCTGGACACAATCTTACAGGTAGATGATATAGAGAACAAGTCCAATGCCAGCCAACAAGCCAGACATTTTAAACTGCCATTCTCTACAGTGTTCTGCAGTGATACAAATACATAGCAAGTATACTGGTCACTGTCTATAAGGACAAGCTAATGAGAAACTGAAATGCAAAACTATAGCCAAACTGCATACCTCGCTCATTCACAGGTCATCTGTCCAGCAACCTCAGCTATCCAAAAGACAATGAGGCAGGAAATAAGCAAAAAGAGTCCCAGAATAGCCAAAATAAACATGACAAAGTCCTTGCACTAAAGTTCACATGTTTTACTCCTAGGAGAATCCCACAAGTCTTCACTCAGAGCGATTTACTCTTTCTCAGGTACAACTCTAATAAGCTTGATTATTTGGCTTTCCCATTTACAGACGATTAAAGATTGTCAAATTAAAAGGGGGCAGCCATTAAAAAGAATGAGATAGACTTAGATGTAATGACATGAAGGAGGCTTATGAGGTAGCGTCAAGCGGGCAGGAAAGCAAGCCAGAGAACGCTAGCATGATTTGGTTGTCTGCACATACACACATATATTTGCAACCCACCGACCAAGTCTTGGGGAGACATGAAACTGTTAACAACGATTGTGCCTAGCGAAGAGAAAAGTGGATGGCAGTGTGTATTGGAGAAGAGGCAGGAATGAAGGGAAGTCTCTGATGTTTTACTTTATACATTTCTGTTTCCAATGAACATACAGCAGTTTAGTAATTTGAATATTCCTTACAACATACGTAAAAGGAGCAAAAGGTCATGTTAGAACAAGTACACCGATTGAAAAGTGTGACCATGCTATAAGAAGCAAAAAAGACTTATCCCCCTGCCAGCCCAGGTTCAATGCCCCCAATCCCTCCCTAAAGCCATGCACAATGTGGTGCGTGTGTCTGGAGTTCATTTGCAGCAGCAAGAGGCCCTAACATGCCCATACTCTCAAATAAATAAATAATTTTTTTAAAAAAAGACTTGTGCCATCAGTGGCTTAGAGGGCATCACAAATTTCAACCCAGCACAACCCTGGTAGTTTCAGGAAGAAGTCACCATGGAGCCCATTCTGCTGAGTGTATTTTACTTATGAGTACAAGCAAGTATATAAACATATAGAAAGGGAAACTCACACCCAGATGATGATTTCATACTTTAGGAAGTGAATTTCAGTTGTTTGAAAAATATACTGTTACTGAACACATCAGCCTCTGAAGGTAAGAAGAAAAGATCTTGCTTTCGTTGTTGGGTTTTGTTGCCTCTTGAGGGCTGAGATTACAGGCATGCATCACCATGCCTGGCAAAGATGTTGCTTTGTGGAAGAACAACAGTGATACCAAGTCAAGAACCGTCCATAAATTCAACATTCTGCAAACATTTACTGAGTATCTACCAACTGCCAGTCACTAAAAATACAAAAATAAATTAAAAGACAGTCCCTGCCCTAGAGATGGATAAGAGAGCAAGTACATATGGCATTATGTGAGCTGCTAACTCTTCCTGGAGCCCTTAGGAAGGAGACGTCAACATACTCGAGTGATCAAAAACTAACTATGGGAAAACATTTATGTTTGGTTAAAAACAACCACTGTATGGGTTGACACTTTAGCTGGGCTTGGAAGAATAAATAGCATTTACCAAAGGGCAGAAATGGGAAGAACACTCCAGGATGAGGAAAGTCACAGAGATATGATATTTCTTGGCACAGTTCAGATAGTACATCTCAAACATTCTGGCCACAAGGGATGGTGGGTTGGTGGTATTAACCGCTTCACATGTGCCATTAGCTTAGAAATGTATATATCCTTTATTATCTTGAAAAATATATAGCTAGGCTTTAATATCAAACCATTTGATATAAGAATACAACACATTTATCGGGTATTTTCATATATCCCATGAATAGCTCTCTCTCTCTCTCTCTCTATATATATATATATATATATATATATCTATGCACAGTGCAAATGGAATACATATATATATATATATACATTCTAAGGAAACTTGTTCCTAATTTGAAAAAAACAAAGGTATTTAGAAGATTTAAGAGACTGGGAAAGTAGGTCAATGGATTGTGAAGGAGAAGGCCATCTTACCCAGCAGTCCTGTCTTCTTCTCAACTTCCTATCATACTATCCAATACATTTCTCTATCCACTAAACACGTGGTGTTGGAATGATGGATTACACATTGTCACTTCTTTATTAGAGTTTGATCTGCTTAAAAGCAGAAGTCTGTCATAGTTAATTTGCATAAAACATTATATTGCAGATATTGATATCTAGCTATCATCTATCTATCTACTGATTTAAATATGAGGTGAACTCCAGTGCTCACATAAGCCCCAAGATGGTGGCCCTGATGTTCTCTCTCTCTCTCTCTCTCTCTCTCTCTCTCTCTCTCTCTCTCTCTCTCTCTCTCTCCCTTTCTGCTTGAAAATGAATAGGTAATATGAGGTGAAGATTCAGAAGGTAGAAGGTACTGTCTGACTGCTTGCTCGCCATTGCATCCCAAATACTTAACGCTCATCTAAAACACCGCAGTAAGCAACTGAGAAATCTGAACCATGAAGCCAGATGTAGTGGTGGTGGCCTTTAACCCCAGCACTCAGGGAGACAGAGGTAGGAGGATCTCCTGAGACTACATAGTGAATTCCAGGTCGACCTGGGCTACAGCGAGACCCTACCTCAAAAAACCAAATGGGGGGAAAAACAGAAGGAAATAAATCTGTAACATGAATGAGTGAGCAACTGGGAAAAAATTCTCAAGACAGGAATAACATGACCAGATCAGGATTTAGAAAAACAGCTTTGGGGATAGTGTTACATGTAGACAGAAGAGGAATAAGACTGAAGGGGCTGTGGGGGAGAAAGCTAGGGAAAAAATTACCTCCCCAATATGAGGCATATGAGTAAAAGACAATTTTTTTCTTGGCTAATATGATTAGGTGTTTATATTTATTTTACAAGACTGATTTTATTCCTGAGGATTCCCTGGTGGAGGCGATGTGTTATCTCTTGCAGGAAACCTTGGCTCCCTCACCCCCACCAGGCTGGTGCCTTCGTGTACATCTGGAGGTCATTGAGGGCAGTAGCTACGTCTTATTCATCTTAGTATCTCCAATGCCTAGGACATGCCTGCTCAATAAATGTTTGCTGAATGAATGAACACATACATTGATCTATTAGTATACTGTACTCAAGCTCCGACCAAGACACAGAGGACCTAATGATCCCTGGTGTGCAGGTTTCTGGATACAGGAAACAGAACAAATAAAACAAGACCAGATCCGGAGGAACACCTATTCCACAGGTAACACAGGGTAAATTTCTCTTTCTGACCCCTCCAGACTCATTCTGAAGAATAACTCTCATTGAGTGAAAATCAATAAAAGTCATTTTAAGGGAAGTAGGTTTAGAAAAAGGCTCCGAAGGACGAAAAAGGAGGAGGGGAACTTCAAGTTCAGCCAATTTGGACTTTTTTTT
>PVHP010006034.1:0-62332 GCA_004024765.1 Zapus hudsonius
GCCCGGCTTCTTTTCTATTTTTTGAGGCAGGCTCTCACTGTAGCCTAGATTTTTTAACCTGGAAATCACTCTGTAGCCCAGGCTGGCCTCGAGCTCACTGTGGTCCTACTTTCTTATTGTAGAACAATTACTTATAACATGATCTGCCTCTTGTACAATCTGATACATGCTGTTTGTTACTGTGTGATGGCCATTACCCTGCTCCAAGGATGGCTCCATTCATCCCCAACATCCCAAGAAAAATGAGGCCTGAAGCCTGAGGGCAGAGCCTATCTAGCCATCTGTGTCCCATAGGGTCAACTCCTGTGACCAATTACGAGGACGAGGAGCTGCCTCCTGACCCCAGCGAGGAGACACTCACCGTAGAAGCCCGATTCCAGCCCCTGCTCCCAGAGACCATGACCAAGAGCAAAGATGGGTTCCTAGGGGTGAGTCAGGGGCAGGGTGACCCCATGGGTGGGACCACAGATGGCAGGGTCACCTGTGCCCTCTTCCTCTTTTTCTCTGTCAGCCTCCTCTGTGTGCCCTCTGCATCCAAGACAACCAGGGGTCTCTGTTCTCCAGGTTCACAGTCTGGTGAGGAACCAGGAGTGAGAAGCATAAGACCTTCCCCCACACGGGAGGTCTGGGAGGGTATCCTGAGTGATGTCTGGGGGAGGCCATCGAGGGTGGTTGGAGGAAGGAGCTGGTGATGCAGCTGCCCCCTTGCATGGTTGCTTTCTGCCTGTCCATCTCTATGGGTCTCTATTAGATGCCTAGCACTTGGCAGAGGGCTGTGGGGATGAAGAGCCCCCAAGAGGGAGGAGGTAGAAAGGTGTTACCAGCTCCTCTCCAGGTTGAGGCCCCTGAGGACACAGTGTGAGCTCATTACAGGGCAAGGACTCCCGGACCCTCCTGCCTGTCATCTGTCAGTGTTCCCTGCCTGTGTTCAACCATCCTTTCCTCCTTCACCTCACCGGGCTTGCTTTCTGCCCGAGCCTTCTCATCCGACGTTCCCTCTGCCAGGGCAGCCTCTGCCCTTTGCCCTGCTTGCACCTGCTCGTGAAGTGTCACTTCAGAGGAAGCAAGAGCCTGAGGCAGAGATGCCAGGCAGGCCTAGGAGCTGGGCCAGGGCCTGTGCTGGGGCATCTTGGTCAGTGGGGCTGGGGGAGCCTGCCAGGCTTGCTGAGGGTCTCCTTGCCCGACTTTGCCCTTCACTCTTCAGCAGCAAAATGCCACAGTGGGTTGTAGAGCCAGAGTCCCCACATCAGATCTGTCTGTGTTCTCCAGGCTGGCAACAGAATGAGCCAAGCAGACCAGTTCCCAGGGTGGACAGAGACAGGCAGGGAATGGAGGGAACAGCTGGAGGAAGCCTGGAGAGGAAGAAGGGGCAGGGTGCAGCTGCTGATAGAGCCTGGGAGGAAGGAGGCGGTGACTCAGGCTCCTGGCTGGGGACCAGGACTTGGTGGGCCCCTTGCCCAGATGGGGACTGGTGGAGAGGGGATGACATCACTTGGGGCACATGGTGTTGAGATGTCCAGGGCACGTCAGGAGTCCTGTGAGTGGAAAGGTTTGGCCTTCCAGGGAAAGACTGACTAGAGAAGGGGTTGGTAGTGATGTGTCTGTCCATCAGATGCGTGTTCTCTCCAAAGTGTTGGAAATGGGGTGGGACCTCTGCGCTCAGGTGAGACAGGGCGAGCCCTCGGGTCAGCCCTGGCAGCACCCTGCAAGGTTGGCCGGCCTGGGAACAGCACCAGTGGGCAAGGTGCTTGACCTGGTTCTGGTTCAAGATCCTTCCTGTTAGATCTGTCTAGACAGGAGCGCTCCACACCTCTTCTCACACCTCCTGCTTCCCTTTCCACTGCCTCCTTTCAAGCCTGGCTCTGCCACCATGGTGGGGAGGGGAGGGAAGGAAGTGCCCATCAAGGACTGACATCTCCTGCTGGCTGAATTAGGGCTTAGGCTCTGCTGTCCTGGAGATGGTATCTCGGAGGGCCTGACTCTTCCCTGTACCCGTAAAGTCAAGGGGCAAGGGATGTAGAGCTTTGCCAAGGGGCCCTGCTACTCCAGAGTCTGGCCTCTGAGCTCCAGGCCACGTGCAAACACTATGGTTTCTGACCCTACCTTCTGCCCACCCACTCCACAGCCAGAGGAAATTGGTGAGAGTAGCCTAACCCAAGGACCTGGAAGAGTGGGCAGATAACTCTTGAGGCTGCCTGGGGAGGGGTTTCCTTTCTTTCCCTTCCCTAGTATGGCTGTTAACTCTGGAGATTTCACCCAAAAAGGTAGATGTGTGCATCTCCCATTAGACTCAGCAGCAAGCCTAAACTCTGTTCAGGAGACTGGCAGATTAGTGCAGGGTAGGAAGCCCACAGCGGATGGTGGGTATGGGGTCCGTGAGAGGAGAGGGCCGGCTTAGTTCCTCCAGATCATCGGCTGCCCCCTCGATCCAGCTGGGTCTGGGCAGACAAGATGGACTTGTGGCCATCATTGGGCAGGAGCCTCTCCGCTTCTTCTGCTCCGCGGCTGTGGTGGGCTTAGGGGGCATGGACAGGGCAGCCTAGAGCCTGGGCTTCCTCTGCCCCAGGTCTCCCGCCTCGCCCTGTCAGGCCTCCGCAACTGGACGTCGGCAGCCTCACCAAGTGCAGTGTTTGCTGCCCGCCACTTCCGGCCCTTCCTGCCCCCTCGAGGGCAGGAGCTGGGCCAACCCTGGTGGATCATCCCCAGTGAGCTGAGTGTCTTCACCGGCTACCTGTCCAACAACCGCTTCTACCCGCCGCCGCCCAAGGGCAAGGAGGTAAGGCGGGCAAGGAGAAATGGCCCAGGTGTGGCCCTCCCCAGTGCTACCCCTGCCTCCCTCCGAAGCAGCCCCAGGGTCCCTGGGCTCCTCACCCAGGAGGTCCCAGCTCCCAGGGGTCTTCACTGCTCTCCATAGGTCATCATCCATAGACTCCTCAGCATGTTCCACCCGAGGCCCTTCGTGAAGACCCGCTTTGCCCCTCAGGGCGCCGTGGCCTGCCTGACCGCCATCAGTGACTCCTACTACACTGTGATGTTCCGGTGAGTGTGCAGGGTGCCACCCTCCCAAGGGAGGCCTGACCCCAGAACTACCCTCACCACTTCATCTCTCCTTCCTGGTGGTCTCAGGATCTCTGAGCTGTGGTTTCCTCACCTGGGGGTTCGAGGGATGATGACTTCCTCCCACGCCACATGGGAAACGTCTAGAATTTGCTTAGCCCAGAATTGGAACTGGATGGTGGCCAGGATGGTGTCACACATATAGAGGACCAGGATGTGGGTCATGCATGCCCTAGAGAAGCTGGGGAACCTCCAGGGAATACAGTATAGGGACAGACTGAGTCCTGAAGGGTGGCAGCATTTGGAGGGTCTCAAACAGCCAGGAATTTGGCCAAAACCCCCAGGCTTTAGGGAAGAAGGTGGTCTGGATGTCTGGGGAGCTCTGGTTTAGCAGCTCCCATCCCCCACAGGATCCATGCTGAGTTCCAGCTCAGTGAGCCTCCGGACTTCCCCTTCTGGTTCTCCCCTGGCCAGTTCACAGGTCACATCATCCTCTCCAAAGATGCCACCCACATCCGAGACTTCCGGCTCTTTGTGCCCAATCACAGGTAGGAGCTGGCCCCAGTGCAACCTCTGCACGCTGCTACTGGGTGCCAATCCCGGCTCTAGGATCTCTGAAGTCAGAGGCTCCTTCCCTTGCTCCCCAGCACCCCCTCTTGGGAAGGGCCTGCTGCCGATCAGAAGGCAGAAGTGTGAGGCAGCTGAGGGGCTCTGTCCTCACAAGCATCTCTCAGGCACTTCCTCGGCTTCTGTGGGGACCCTGTACAGCAGCCACACGGCTCTCCCCAAAGCTTGGGCCTCCTGCCTTCCTACAACCAGTTCAGAAAGAACTGTAGGTCCAGTGTGCTCTTAGCACTGAGGAGAGGGCCAGCGGATGGGCAGGGCCCACTGGTGGGAGTTCAGGAAGGTTGCCCAGAGGCAGTGACAGGCAGGCAGATCTCTGGGAAGGGCCCCCACCACAGAGCCGCGGACTTGGGCTTCTGGGACAGCACTGTACCAGCCACCTGCTTGCTCAGGGTCAGCTCCCTGTGGGTGGAGCAGGGGACCCAGGAGGGGCTGGCTTCAAGAAAGGCTTCCCCGATACTAGGCTCTATGATGTTTACACAAGGCTGAGACCTGGGCTGGGAGCCGAGAGCCTTGGCCCTGGCAGCAGTAGGCTGTGTGGCTGTGGGCAAGGTCTTGGCTCTTTCTGGGCCTCAGTTTCTTCACCTGCAAGGTGGGAGGCTGACTCCTGGCCTTTTTCACCCATGGAGCAGGAGTAATAGAATGGTTAGGAGAGCCTGCAGGAGCCCTTGGAGTGGCTCCTCTCCCTCCCAGGAGAGGCAAGGTGGGGATACTAGGTACACCTGCCCTCACGACTCCGCTCAGGGCTGGGGAGGAGGCTAGCTTCAGCACACCTGCTTCTAAAGTTGACAGGGTCCTGGGATGGATAACAGAGGGACAAATGATCAGCCAGGACCAGGTGCTCCTGGGCCTGGGTCTGAGAAGCAGACCACAGGGATGCCATGCGGCCCCTCCACCCTGGGGCATCCAGTCACCCACAGCAGAGGTGGTTGGTTGGCAGTCCCAGGGCTCCCCCGTGTGGCAGACTTACAGATTACACTGCTCAGGCTGGGCTCACTTCTGCTCCACCCTGTGTCCTGCAGCTAGGCCCTGATCATCTCTTTGTCTCTAAGGGCGGTAAGCTGTACCTGAGCCATGCTAGGAGAGTCCCTCATGAACAGTCAGGGCTGGCTTAGGCCCTACGGACCCTTAGTGCCTTGTCTGTAAATGTGACAGCTGCTTACGCTGAGCCTGATGGTGCCTAAAGCATGGCTAATGGTTCTGGTGGTGATATTGCTCGGCTCTGGCCATTCCCAGGTCCTTGAACGTGGACATGGAGTGGCTCTACGGGGCCAGTGAGAGCAGCAGCATGGAGGTGGACATTGGCTACATACCACAGGTGAGCACTCAGATGCTCCTATCCAGCTGTAAGACCCTATCCTGCCCCAGCTCCCTGCCTCTCCACCTCTACAGTGTGGAGTATCAATGATGGTCTCTCGGGGTCCATCTCTGAGACACCCTCACCACTGACCTCTGGCCCAGATGGAGCTGGAGGCCATGGGCCCCTCCGTGCCTTCTGTGATCCTGGATGAGGATGGTAACATGATCGACAGCCGCCTGCCCTCCGGGGAACCCCTCCAATTTGTGTTTGAGGAGATCAAGTGGCAGCAGGAACTGAGTTGGGAGGAGGCTGCCCGACGTTTAGAGGTGACCATGTATCCCTTCAAGAAGGTGAGTTGGGCATGAAGGCCAAGGCCAGGCTTCATGGGCTGAAACTGGGTGACATAGACACAGGCACTGGAATGTGTGGCCACAAGGACAGTTTGGGCTACAGGAGCTCCCCTCTGTGACTCTCTCTCTCTCTCTCTCTCTCTCTCTCTCTCTCTCTCTGTATATATATATATATATATGTATATACATATATATCACACACACACACACACACACACACACACACACACACACACACGCACACGCACGCGCACGCACGCACGCACGCATACACGCGCGGATAAGTACACCGAACACACAGTTCCAAACAGCACCTTTGTTCTGTCCTGGTTTGACCACAGGTCAACTACCTGCCATTCACAGAGGCCTTTGACCGAGCCAAGGCCGAAAACAAGCTGGTGCACTCGCTCTTGCTGTGGGGGGCCCTGGACGACCAGTCCTGCTGAGGTGAGGGGCCCTGGCTAGCTCTAAGGGGAGGAAGGGGGACTTTACACACTGTGAGGCACAGGAAACCCTGGGACAAACATGACTGTCTTGTCAGAGCTGTGAGGACTCGGGCCACCCAGGGCAGTGACCTTGGGGGAGGCTTAAGACTCTGGTGCTGAGCCCAGAGGATGGTGCCAGGTGAGAAGACTAGTCCCTACAGAGAGGTTCACATGCAGCTGTTTTTAGCTTGACCTCCAGAATGCTGGGAAGTCCTTTGGGTCCAGCAATGAGTTCAAAAATGAGGAAAACAATCCAGTCACTCAACAAACATTATAGGGACCTGGTGTGCTTGGTGGTAGGTCACATACCATCTCAGCGTGGTGTGGAGGCACATGCAGGAGGGGTAAGGTAAGGGCAGTGAGTGTCACACAAGGCAAGGCCCAGAGTACCAGGGGAGTGTGTAGCTGGGGGAGGAGGGGTTGAGGTTTCTTGAGACTAGTGACAGTTCAGCTGAGACTAAAGGGTAACAAGGGGTTGTCAGATGAGAAAACATCTGTGCTAGGTCCTGAGGACAGAGCTAAGTGCACTGGGCTGGCGGTGGGCCTCAGTGGATAGAGCTCTTGCCTAGCATGCATGAAGCCCTTGCATTTGATTCCCAGCATCACATAAACCAGTCGTGGTGGTACACACCTATTATCCCAACACATGGGAGGTAGAGGAAGGAGCATCAGGAGTTCAGAGTCATCCTTAGCTACATAGCAAGTTGAAGGCCAGCCTAGCATACATGGTGTGGGTCTGTGGATTACTTGGGGGGGGGGTCATTGCTCACTGACTCCCCTGTTTATCCACAGAGCTGGGTGGACAAAGTCTTGGGACAGTGTGAGCATGACGGGCATAGACACCTGGGAGACAGCTGCAGTGAACAGCTCGTTTATTAGGTTGGGGAGGGTGCTTTTATGCAGGAGGGAAGAGGGACAGGAGGACAAACAGCAAAAGGGATTGGTAGGGGCAAGGTAGCCTGTGAATGTCCAGGGGGCCAGTGAGATTGTTAGGGGCCAGCTGCATAGATAAGCTGGAAGGACTTTCTCGTTGCCTGGGGCCTGTTAATTACCTTATAGCTGAATTATGCAAACTCCAGTAAACTCATGCCTTGAATTGCTTGGATTTATCAGGGTTTGCTGGGGCCCACCAGGTAGCTGGAGGTTGGGAAGGGAAGGAGTTAGCCCAACTCCTGCCAGTCTCAGGATGAGATTATTGGGGTTCCAGGCCAGTCTCCACTTCCTTTAACCCTGTGTTTTCCATGCCTCTCAGCAGGGTCCCACACATTGGACCCTGTTTTTGTTTGTTTGCTTGTTTGTTTTAAAGGCTGGAGAGATACCTCAGTGGTTAAAGGCATTTTCCTGCAATGCCTAATGACCTGGGTTCAGTTTTCTAGTACCCACATACATCCAGATGCACAAAGTGGTGCATGTGTCTGGAGTTCATTTGCAGTGGGCTGGAGGCCCTGACGTACTCATGCTCCCTCTCCCCTCTCCCCCCCCTCTCTCTATCTCTATCTCTCTCTCTCCCTCCCCCCCTTGCAAATAAATACATTTAAAAAAAATTGTCACTGCTACTGCCAGCTGTGGTGGTGCACACCTTTAATCCCAGCATTTGGGATTAAATTTGACATGAGGCAGAGGTAGGAGAAGTGCCATGAGTTTGAGGCCACCCTGGGACTACATAGTGAATTGCAGGTTGGCCTGAGCTAGAGTGAGACCCTACCTCGAAAAACCAAAGCCAAAAACAAACAAACAAACAAACAAAAAGCATCTATGCTTTGGGGGTTTGTTTTTGTTTCTTTGTTCTGTTCTTGAGACAAGGTCTCACTTTGGAGCCTCCAGGGCTAAAACCACAGGCATGAGCTACGGCTCCGGGCCACCAGTCTTTCTTGTGTGTTTGCACATGTACATGTGAAGGAGATATCAGTGGCCTCCTCTGTCGCTCTTCCCCCTTATTTCCCTGAGGAAGAGCTCTCATTCTTCAGTTAAAACTGGCTGACCAGGGAGTCCTAGCGACCCTCCTGCCTCCATCCTCCTTAGCACTCACTGGGCTTACAGGCACCTGTGACCACATGAGCGCTGGGGATCGAATCCAGGTCCTCGTGCTTAAGCAGTAAGTGCCCTTCCCCATCTGGCCAGCATTCCACATACTCTTTCAATGTCATTTTGTCTGGGTGCAGAGACATTGTGCAGCCATGAGTTTGACCCCAACCAAGAGCTCTACTGTAAGATAGGGGACACCTCACCCTCTGACCTTGGCTTCGCCCTGAGCAGGTTCGGGGCGGACTCTCCGGGAGACTGTCCTGGAAAGCCCGCCCATCCTCGCCTTCCTCAACGAGAGCTTCATCAGCACCTGGTCCCTGGTAAAGGAGCTGGAGGACCTGCAGGTGAGTAGGGGAATGATCCGGGGAAGTCCCACAACAATGCTGGACCCAGATCCCAGGATGGTGCTGTTGTCCCCACAGAGCCAACAGAAGAACCCGTCCCACCGGCAGCTGGCGGGCCTGCACCTGGAGAAGTACAGCTTCCCCGTGGAGATGATGATCTGTCTGCCCAACGGCACTGTGGTAAGCCCCATGGAGACTGGGGTCGGCAAGCAGGACAGAGGGGTCAGCTCTCACTGACATCGGAATCATGAGCAGGGGACCTCAGCAGCACTTTGGGGCCTACACAGCAAAGCACTTAGTCCAACATCAGGATCAGTGTCCCCATGTAAACCATGGTGGTTCAGTGGACAAAGCATTGGCCCAGAAGGAAGGTTCTAGAAACCACTGCAGCCAGTTCTGCACTGGCAGAGGGGGAGGAGTGGGGCCTTGAGGCAGGCAGAGGACCAGGGCAAGGTCTGGTGGACACTAAGTTTCCAGATCTCCCTCTCCCTACAGCTGATACAGCCTCACTGTGCGCCCCAGAAGTTCTGGCAGACAGGTGATTAGCCACACCGATTTATAGACTAGGAAATTGGGGTGCAGGAGGTTTAGGGACTTGCAAGTTTAGGACTGGCCCTAATTTTGAAACTGATCAGCCTGTAGCTTCAGTCTCAAGCTCAGAGCAACCATCTCATCCTTCAGACCTGAGGTGGGACAGAGGGCTGCAGGAGAGTACCACCTGCCCAGGGCTTTAGAGCAGGAGCCGCAGGGTCCAGCGAGGGATGGATGGAGCCAAAGGGGCAGCGGACTGGAGACTTCTGCTGGCTTAGGCTCTGAGAGTGGCCTTGGAGGTGCTGGGGAGCCAGGGAGGAAAGGTCTTTGGTAAAATCCAGGTGGGTCTCACTGTGTGGCACCTGCCCCGGCTAGGGCCTGGGGTCATGAAAAGCAGACAGGTCTCTGCCTGGGGGAGTCCATGTGGCATGCTTCTAACCGTCCATTGGTTGGTTTACTCACTCAAGCCCTCAATCAATTGTTCATTCACTGGGCACCCACTCTGCCAGGCTCTTTGCAGAAAGGTCTAAAGGTAAGGCAGTCTATCTAGGGCAAGAAGAGGCTGAGGGGTGCACACTGAGTACTGGGAGATTTGAATGGAGTTAGGTGATCATAGGAACAGAGAGAGAGGGGCCATTTAGGGGGCAGCAGGCAGAGGAATAAAAGTGTCATTGTGCCATTGAAAGAGGGAACTGGGGGAGCAGGGGCAGAAGGGAACCTGGGGCAGCGCTGGCGAGCACCCTCAGTGAGACAGCCTGCCTGCGCTCACCCGGATGGTGAGGGCCAAGATGACCCAGGCAGACAAGGCCTGCAGCCTCCTCCCAGCTTTCCTCATCTAGCCCTTCCCCCAGCTCCACCACATCAACGCCAACTACTTCCTGGATATCACCTCCATGAAGCCCGAGGATGTGGAGAACAACGTCTTCAGCTTCTCGTCCACCTTTGAGGACCCATCTACGGCCACCTACATGCAATTCCTGAGGGAGGGCCTCCGCCGAGGTGTGCCTCTCCTCCAGCCCTAGTGTGTCTGGGCCAGCAGGAAGTTGGACTGGGGGGGAGGTCCTGGGGGACAGTTCGCAGACACCCCAAAGCCACAGTGTTACTCAGCCCATTTCAGACTGGATATAGTTCCCACCCCACTCTGAGACTGCCTCAGAAGTTCGAAGTCACCTGAGGGTCACCCTTTGTGATGGTAGATAGGTGAGGGGCTCAGCTGACAGGATGGGTGAACCAAAACCTCACTACCATCCGCTCCTCTCTACCCACATGGCTCCAGAGCTTTTGAGGGTGCCCCAAAACAAGACTGGGTTGATCTCTGTGGACCTTCTACCCAGCAACATAGTCTGGCCTGGGGAGTGGGAGAGGGAAGAACAGGGAGAAGGCTGGAAAGACAAGACTTCCTGCCATCAAAGGAACCAAGGAGCCCTGCCGCCAGCGGCACGCCTGGCTGTCTGGAGCCTTCCATTCTGGACAGTCCCTGTCAGCCTTCTGTGCCTAGTGTCCCCAGCTGGGGTCATTCTCAGCTGGATATGGGCTGTGTGTGGAGCGCTCCTGCAGAAACCGAGGTTACACTGTCACACTACCGCTCCTCTAATGACCAGACCCAGGCCCATGCAGGGAGTTCACTGTGAAGTAGGTTCTATCCTTAACAAGGGGGTTCTGTTTTGTTGCCTGCCCCAGCACAGGGTCACAGCTGGAGCCAGTGCCCCCATGACACCTCCTGCCCCTCTAACCCCACTCCATAGAAGTACAACCCAGCCAAAGAACACAGCCTCCCCCAGAGTCAGCACTGTCCCAGCTACTGGGGATACCCAACACCAGCTCATCCACCATTGGGTGGCCAGTGGTCCACATCCTGAGCCACCCACCATGGCCAGCCTCTTTTTTGTTTTTGTACATGAAGAAAAGTGTTTTTCTATGAACTTTCTCACAGTTTGTAGGTATTTTTGATAACCCAAGTTCTAAGGAGAAAGGAACGATGGCTTTTCCCAGCAGCTGCTCCATGATAGCTGGGTCTGAAATCCCAGATGGATCCAGTCTGATTTCCTCTCAGTTGCATACATGGGAAGAAACAAAGCTCTCTTCCTTCTCTCCTCCCATCTTTTTACAGAAAGTCCTCCAGGTATCAGTATACCCTCTTCCCTGCCCTCCACGAAGGCATGGTTGCCTTGGACTTATTAAGGCCTAAGCATGCCCAGTCCTCTACCCTATCCCATTGCCCCACGGGAGGCTCAATCTGAGACCTGACAGGAAGAAGGCAGGCTTCACCTCAGACCCACTCCCTGCCTGACATTAGAGTCCCCCCGTGGAGTCTCACGGCAGCCGGATCTCCAGTCTGCGTCAAGGCTAGCAGCCAGTTTGGAGCCTTCTGTCTCCAAAGCACTTGGCTAGGATTACATGCTTTCTCATTTCGTTCTCACAACAAACCTGGGAGGTGGGTACTTATTCTCCTCTAGCAGATGAAATTTGAGTCTCTGGTAAGCAAACTGACTTCCCAGCATCACTCAGATACCAAAGTTGAGGTCAAGCCCACACATGACTCCAAATGCTGTGTCTTGGTTTGGGGGCACTCTGGCACTCCCTCCCTGCCACTTCTCCCTGGGATGCTGAAGAAAACTTGTCCTGTGCCCTGGTCTCTGATCTCTGGAGGCAGTACTTTGATGATCCTTACAGAGCCTGCCCCGTGCCTCCACTTCTGAATCTTCGTCTGACGTCTCTGCCCATCCCCAGCTGCCCTCTTGTCACCCTCTGCCTCTTGCCTCCCCTGTCCCCATCATGTCCTGAAATAAAACTGGAGAGACTAGGGTGGCTCTTGGTGCTTTTTCTTTGGGCAGGATTTCAGTCTGTCCTTCCAGGGTCTCATTTCCACCTCTGAGAGCTTAGTTTGCAAATGGGTAAGGCAGTATGGCGGTTGAGCTTGGGTGCCTTTGGGGACTGCATTGCCTGTCAGCAGAGGGCTTGAGCGACTCGCCTAAGGTAAATGTGTGATAGACCCAGTGGTGGGATCTGCTTATTCAAGTCGTCTTGGCAGCAGAGCCTGAGGCAGGCACGAGGTACCTGGTGGGAAGTGCACTTGAGGAAAGGCCTGTAAAAGAGGGTCGAGGCAGAAGCTCCAGGAAGAATGCCGGGCAGGCACAGTGAATGCTTGAGCCTAGCTTGGCCTGGTCCAAGAAACGGACTCTAGGGCATAAGTCACACCGCAGAGCCATGCCAGCATCTTGAACCACATGTTGGTTGGTCTCTGACTTGGGAAGATAAAGTAAATTCCCAGGTTAGGAGGTTCCATCCCCCAAGCACAGGATCTGAGGGGCATCAAAACAGGTTATAAACCCAAGATGGGTTGCATGATCAGCCACTGCCCAGTAGGAGGCAGTAATGATGACATCACATGAATGCCTTTGGGGACTGGATGGTCCACCTGACCTTCAGGTCTGTGACGACAACCACCTAGATCATATAAAGTGCAATGAAATACCCCAATTTAAAAACTATCCCTGTCCCTTCTGTTTACACAGATGCACAGGTGTCTGTTGGGGTAGAGATGCCTGTGGTGTCAGTACAGCCATGCTTTGCGGGTTGGCATCCGTCCTGCAGTACCACGCAGGTCTGAGTACATTGTCTGCATGACCCACTCACCTGAGGACACATTTCTCAGTGTGCTCCTGTTAGTCCCGTTATTGAGCAACCCACGGTTCGTCTCAAGAGGGTAAACAGCAGACGAGCCAAGTGTGGGGCCGCCCTGGCACGGGGCCCCTGGTGCTGCCCAGGCCGTCGGTGCCTGCGAGACACCACGGCGAAGCCGTGAGCGGCGGGTGTGGGCTGAGCGCGCGGAGCCCGGGCGCTGGAGCTCCGGAGGGAAGAGCGCAGGGGCCGACCCGGCTGGAGGTCGAGGTGAGGCCGGGCGGCGGGACCCCGGCGTCGGCTCGGGGCGGGTCCCCGCTCGCCCCGCCTCCCCGGGCGGCGGGCGCGGCCTGTGCGCAGCTGCGGAGGGCGCTTCCGGGCGGACGGCGGAAGCGGAGGCAGGCGGGCCGGGCCGGGGGCCGGGGGCCGCCCGCGGAGGTAGGAGGGGCTGCGCGGACGGGGAGTCCCGGAGCCGAGGCGGGGGCGCCGCGGCGGGGAGCGGCCGGGGGCCCGGGGCTCCGGGGGGGCGAGCGCGCCCGCGGGAGCCGTGGCGCCGGTTCCCGAGGTCCCTCAGCTAACGGCCCCGACGGCGCCGTGCCCGCGGCCTGCGCGTCCTTGGCCCGGGCCGAGCCTGCCCGGGGCTCGGAGGGACGGCGCTCCCGGGGACTCGGGCTAACTTGGCTCCGCAGAGGCCGGGCTGCGCGCAGCTTGCGGGAGCCGCGGGCTGCGGGGCCGAGCCCAGCACCGGGCCGGGATGAGCTGGGCGAATGGGACCCAGAGGGACATCCGAGCTCAGGGCCGAGGTCGGGGGAAGAAGTGTGCCACGGCCAGATGGTACCGGAGCTCGTGGAGGGTGGGTGAGCCACGGTGGAAGTTCCCAGGGAGAAGTAAGAAGTCCCGATTTTACCCGCGCCGCCCGCCCCCGGGCTCTAGCAAGACAGTTTAAGCACTCCAGTCTGAGAAGATCGCCTGGTGTGTCCAGAGGGTTAGGTCTCCTGAGTCTTTGGGAGGTGAAGCAGCACTGTTAAGTGAACTTGTGGCCGGCACTGATACCCAGCAAGGAGCACCAGGGACTTTGATAATGAAGTCTGGGCTGGAGGCCACAGAACCTGAGCCAGACTTTGTACTGTACAACTGCTGAGTGACCATAGCCAAGTCCTTTCCTCTCTCCAGCTGCCCGTCCTCATGCATATCATAGCAACACCTCCCCATTCAGAACCAGACCTGGGCTCCTTGGTGACTTCTCACCCAGGCATGCCTAGCCCTCAGGACATGACCTTTATGATCCTGTCATCTTTACATGTCCCTTACCTTCCTGGGCTGGTGCTGTTTTCTTCCCTTCCTACTCTGAACTCACCATAGGTTTGGGCCAGGGTAGTGAACTCATCTGGCCACCTGTCTAGTGTGTCTCTTAAGTAGATCCTTAGAATCGTGTGATCAGGTCCTGTCTTTCTGCTGGATTGTGAGTTCCTTACGAGCATGACTGATTCGTCCATAGCACCTACACTGCTCAGCACAGAGCCTGGCACTAACAAATGTGTTGTTTGATGGACATGGGAATCCCTAATGTGCAAGGGCAGAAGTACCGTATCCATCTGAATCGTGTGTTAAAATTCACCGTATATCTTCAAATCCATTTCACTGACCCGTAGGGTAACCCAAAGTGGTAGGCTTTACCTGTCTCCTTTTCTGAGACGGAGAAATCAACCTTTAGAAGGGTTAAATGACACCTTGCCTACAAAGCTAGTAGTGGCTAAGATGGGATTTTAAAATGATGATGATGTTCTGGGTGCTGGAGGTGTGTGTGGCTCAGTAGTTCAAGGCCAACCTGGGACTACAGAGTGAGTTCAGAGTCAGCTGGGACTAGAGTGAGACCCTACCTTGAAGAAAAGGAAAAAAAAATGTTTTGATGGTACCTTTAGTTTGGTTCTCCTCTGAGTTTTGTAGCTTCCCATAGGGTTCTGTTTACATCTTTGAAGCTTTGCCTCAGGAAACCTCAGAGCCCAAGAAGGTTCCCTGCATCGGCCAACCTCTCCCAACAATCCTGGAACACAACCTTTAAGGGTTTGGATTTGGAGAAGCCAGTGCTAGTCGAGGGAGCCTCTTGGGGTGGTTTTCTTCCCTGAAACATCAGAGCTCTTGGTTTTGGTAATAACTGCAGAGCCTTGTGAAGTTTCAGTGGTGGCCATTGAGTCCTCACTCTGGTGGTTACTTGATAGGAAAGGAAACCTGGTGTTCCTGGAGATGGCCTGATATGAAGGAGTCACATCTCCAGCCTTCTCAAGCTGCCTGGTCCTTCAAGTGCAGGAGCTGGTTGTCATGTCAGGAATGGAAGCCAACGTGGTAAGGAGCCCTCCCAGTGGTCTTGCTGAAGAACTAACTATACAAGACTCCAAGACTACATTCATTTCCTTTCTATTGGAGCAAGACTGCCTCTCACCTCCTCCCCCAGGGGAAGAGCCTACTGTGATCTTGAGAACTTCAAGAGTCCCTGTGTTTTTACCTTAACGTGCAGAGGGAGGAGAGGAAACTTGGATAGTCCCTTTACCCAGCTGATTCTAGCCCCTTCATGGTGTCCTCCCAGCCACTGACTGTTAGCCTTAGCAACAGCGAATGTGCTAGAGAGCCTGCTCCCACAATCTGACTTACTCCCATCCCCGGGAATGGACAATGGAGCAAAGACAGTAACACGTTGTCATCTGTCTTCTCTAGACTATCCCAATCTGGCAAAATAAGCCACATGGGGCTGCTCGAAGTGTAGTTCGAAAAATTGGAACCAACCTACCCTTGAAGCCGTGCCCCCGGGCATCCTTTGAGGTGAGTGCACTAGAAGGGCAAAGAAAGCAGAGGCCCAGATTTTTTTTTTTTTGGGGGGGGGGTGCTGCTGCTGCTTCTGTGCCTGCTCTTCTGCTCAGTCTTTCATGTTGACAAGAAATATTTACCAATATTTCCGGTCACTGTGCCTTCCTGATTGCATTGACCTCTGACCACAAAATCTATGCTTGCTGTTTGCCCATAAATAAATAATCTTGCATCTCATCTTTGTTGGCTTTGCTAAATGCCTCAGATTTTACCAGCATCCAGCTCATCAGCCTTTGCTGATCCAGGTAAGTTCTGTCAGAGCGCTGAGGTGTTTGTACCCTAGCAAGTCCCTAAATGGAACACTGAATGCTGTGACTCTTGAGTGGAACTCAGCTTTTCTCACCAGCCCTGTGAGTGGGCCACTTAGCCACTATTTTTAGTGCTTCTCTGAGGACTTGAGTCCCCATTCTCCTCTTTCTGTCCAAACATGGCCACTCCCTCCCTGGGCTACTTCAGTCTTACCTCTTTGTCTAGAGAGACTTTAGCACCCACTCTATAGCAGACTTCCATCTAACTTAGGTCTCTGAGACCTACAGTATAAGGCTTTGAGTGGTTATTAGCCCCAGATGGCACCATCTAGGAATTCATGGTGAGGTGTCAGCTCCAGGTTGGTTAGGGTGAGTATGAGAAGCAGGAACATAAAACACACATTGCCACACAAAGCTAGAAATACATGCATGAAAGGACTCAGGCTCAGGAAGAGAAAAAAAAACGGAGCCAAACTTATATATAAGGTGATAACTGTGAAGAATGTGCAGGAACTGGATCCAGAGTTAGAAATGGTGCCAGGGTTGGTATAGAGTCAGGAATGAGTATAGAATTGGGGAGCACTGTCTCATGACCCCCAACCCTCCAGGCCATCAGAAACAAAGGTAAATAAGGCTAGAAGGTGTGGCTACAGAGGCTGCCCCACACTTGCCTACCCTCTCAGACCATTGTCCAGATGCTGCTGGACAAAGACAATTATGAATGTATAGTATTAGTAATACTAGAAGACATTTACTGGGCACATATTGTTTATTAGGCCTTGTGCTGAGTACATACCTGTGTTAAATCATTTAACTGCCAAGAGCATGCAGAGCTAATGTAAGCAGGCAAATGGAACCCCTTAATGGTTCATCTTAACAGTAGCTTCTGGGTCAGTGGAAATACTGTGTGACCTTGAAGTGTCACTTAACTCCTGTACTAGTTCCTTATCTAAAAGCAGGAGCTATCGATTCCTCAGCCACCTCCCAATTTGTACTCAAAATATTTGCATTTAACTTGTGTATCTACATGGTGACTCATGCCTATAATCCCAGCATTTGGGAGGCTGAGACAGGAGGACCACTGAGTTCATTGTCAGCCTGGTCAGGGTAGTGAGTTTTAAAAAACAAAATACAGGGGCTGGAGAGATGGCTTAGTGGTTAAGGTGCTTGCCTGCAAAGCCTAAGGACCTGAGTTTGCCCAGTACCCACGTAAAGCCAAATGCAAAAAGTGACACATGTTAAAAAATACAGGGCTGGAGAGATGACTTAGTGGTTAAGGCACCTGCCTGCAAAGCAGAAGGACCTGAGTTCAGCCAGATCACAAGGTAGTGATGTATCTGGAATTTGTTTGCAGTGGCTAGAAGCCCTGGTTGTAACCATTCTCTATCTGCCTCTCCCCTCTCCCTCTCTCTCTCTCTCAAATAAGTAAATAAAATATTTTTAAAAAATAAAAATACGGCCAGGCGTGGTGGCGCATGTCTTTAATCCCAGCACTCGGGAGGCAGAGGTAGGAGGATTGCTGTGAGTTCAAGGCCACCCTGAGACTACATAGTGAATTCCAGGTCAGCCTGGACTAGAGCGAGACCCTACCTCAAAAAACCAAAATAAATAAAATAAAAATACAGAGCTGGAGATGTAGCTCAGTTGGTAGAATGCTTGCCTAGCATGCATTAAATCCTCAGTAGGAGTCCCTTGTAGATTTCTGTTATAAATTAAATTACCTTAAATATTTAAGGAAACCATCCTTTTTAAAAAAATATTTATTCATTTTCAAGGAGAGAGAGAGCACACCCGGGCCACCATCTTGTGGGTCTGGCTTATGTGGGTCCTGGGGAATTGAACCTGGGGCCTTAGGCACTGGAGGCAAGTGCCTTACCCGCTGAGCCATCTCTCCAGCCCCCCCTCCCTTTTTTTTTTTTTTTTTTTTTTTTTTTTTGGTTTTTCAAGGTAGGGTCTCACTCTAGTCCAGGCTGACCTGGAATTCACTATGTAGTCTCAGGGTGGCCTTGAACTCATGGCGATCCTCCTACCTCTGCCTCCCGAGTTCATCCTGACATTTTAAGCCTGCAAACTCTCTCTAATATATAAATATTTTTGAAAAATGTAACTCAGAAACCAGGTATGGTGGCGTATATGTCTGAAATCCTACCACTAGGGAGGTGGAAGCTGGTCTACATAAGACCCTGCCTCAAAAAAATATACATACACACACCCATAAGGAGCTGGGAAGATGGCTTAATGGTTAAAGGGGCTTACTTACTTACTTACAAAGCCTGTTGGCCTGGATTCAGTTCCCCAGCTGCCCACACATAAAGCGTTGGCATGCCACACTCACACATGCAAATAATCAAAGTTAACTGAGGCCAGTCCCACTAAAGATACCAACCACAAATTTGCTTTAGGCCTATTATTCAAACTGCCTCCAACCAGGAATGGCTTTCTACCTACTCTAAGAAGCCTTCCTGACTCTCGAGTTGCTGGATTAGGTATTGCACTATGCATCATTCTCATTGGCTTAGCATGGTGTTGATGAATGTTTGTTTCCCCACAGACCCTGCCTAGCATCTCAGACCTGTGCTTGAGAGATGCCCCCCCAGTCCCTACTTTGGCTGACATCGCCTGGATTGCTGCAGATGAAGAGGAGACCTATGCTCGGGTCAGGTAGCTGAGGCGGCAGCCAGTCTGCTCGGGAATGGGGAGCAGACCTGTGAAGTGAAGGAATTGTTTAAGGAATGTATTGGTCAGCTGTCTATGATGGACATATTTGTCTCTCTTTGGCCCAGGAGCGATACACGCCCCCTGAGACACACCTGGAAACCTAGCCCTCTGATTGTCATGCAACGCAATGCCTCCGTGCCCAACTTGCGTGGGTCTGAGGAGAGACTCCTGGCCTTGAAGAAGCCAGCCCTGCCAGCCCTAAGCCGAACCACTGAGCTGCAAGATGAGCTGAGCCACCTGCGCAGCCAGATTGCCAAAATAGTGGCAGCTGATGCAGGTAGGAGCTCCTGGCTTTTGGGGAAGATAGAGGTAAGGGAAGTCACGGTCTCTGATTCATTAAGATTTAGGTCCAGGCCGGGCGTGGTGGTGCATGCTCGGGAGGCAGAGGTAGGAGGATTGCTGTGAGTTCAAGGCCACCCTGAGACTACATAGTGAATTCCAGGTCAGCCTGGACTAGAGTGAGACCCTACCTCGAAAAAACAAACAAACAAAAAAAAAAGATTTAGGTCTAGTGCTCCTCTGGGGTTGACCTGAGGCCAAGGCAGCCTCTCATGTCCCTTGGATGATTTCCATTAGTCAGTTTGGACTGGATTATTTGGTTAGGAACAAAATCTTGATCAATGACCCCAGAGATTCCCTCTTAGCCACAGAAAACAAAACTCCCCTCCAGGTCTTTCAGATCACATATTCCATGAGCCCACAGAAGCTTCACTATATAATAAGCATTCCTTCCCACCACAACCAAGAGATACAGCCTATTTATCACATAGTCCTTTCCCTGTCCTTTCTGCCAGCAGTCACCTCTCTATGCACCTTTCTGCCTACAGTTACGGCAGAGCCATGGGAAATTGATGGGAGCCTGCCTTTGCCAGAGGCATGGACAACCATCAGATGGATTTCACCTAAGATGCTCAGTGGCTCAGACAGCTCCTGAGCCTTAGTAGATAGTAGAGCACAGAAAATCTGTGTTAGCAAAAAACAGGAGTGTTTCTTAGGAACTCAGAAGTTAAGGAAATTATCTCATTTAAGATATAGAAAGGTAGGAGCCATCATAATTCTGGTTTTGCCCAGAACACTTTTAGTTGACAACAGAAGTCAAAGGGGGAGAGTTAAAAGCACTGTTTCAACTAGAGGTCTTGCCTCTGTCACTGTTGGCTTCAGCTCACAACGCTGTCACTCTGTAGCCCACTGTGTAATGGGAGCCTTTAGGAGCCAAGACCTTTGTGGGACAGGTTTTTCTGCCCTACTGGAACATTGGAAAAGACATGGTGGGACCTTCCACTGGCTACAGACTCCATTCTTAGGTGTTCCCAGAATGTCAGCACAGTAATGAATCCGTTCTGTAGGCAGTGCTTGTGGGGAGAAGTTATCATCATATCATGTCACAACCCAATGTCCATACACGGCCTATTGTTTTCTCTTTCAGCTTCGGCTTCATTAACGCCAGATTTCTTATCTCCAGGAAGTTCAAATGTCTCTTCTCCCTTACCTTGTTTTGGATCCTCATTCCACTCTACAACTTCCTTTGTCATTAGTGACATCACCGAGGAGACTGAGGTAGAGGTCCCTGAGCTTCCATCAGTCCCCCTGCTTTGTTCTGCCAGCCCTGAATGTTGCAAACCAGAACACAAAGCTACCTGCAGCTCGTCTGAAGAGGATGACTGCATCTCTCTGTCCAAGGCCAGCAGCTTTGCGGACATGATGGGTATCCTGAAGGACTTTCACCGGATAAAGCAGAGCCAAGATCTGTAAGTATTGACAGGAGCTCTGGTGATGCTTCAGGCACTCTTGACTGGTGATCTGACACAGCAGACTTGACCAGTAACACAAAGCTTGCTGCTGCCTGGTTACCAGTGCCTGGAGCCCAGTTTGAGGAAGTGACACTTTTTACATTTGTTGTATTCTGTCACCTCAACCAAATGTTAGACTAGTAAGGATTTCACAAGTAGGCCATTTAACCTCTTCATCTAGATGGCTTCCAACATTCACTTTTCAAACTGCTAGTGATCATGGTCTGATGTCCTACCCTTTAAAGTTGAGGCTGTATTTTAGTGTCTCAAATTGGTAAACTTTATCAAAGGTAGTTCCTAGACCTGGCTGGCTACTCAGCACTCAGCAGAATTGCTCAGATCTGTTAAAAATATACTAACCAGGGCTGAAGAGATGGCTCAGCAGTTGACGCGCTTGCCTCCAGTGCCTGGGGACCCGGGTTCAATTCCCCAGGACCCACATAGGCCAGACCACAAGGTGGTGGCCCTGGTGCATTCTCTCGTTCGCGCTCTCTCTCTCTCTCTCTCTCCCTCTCCCTCTCCCTCCCTCCCTCCCTCCCTCCCTCTCTGCTTGAAAAATGAATAAATAAAATGTTTTGGAAAAAGAATATATACACACACACACACACACACACACACACTAACCAAAGGAGAACCCCCAAGGAATGGAGCTGTAGCTGATTTTGTTCAAATCTGAGGGATTTTGTGGAGGCCTGGAAATGAAGCAAGGCTGCCTTCCAACTCCCTGGAGAAGCTTCTCTAGTAGAGAAGGCATGGAGTTGCAGCTGAGGGTCTCCACGTGTGGCCTGAGCAGCTCTCTGAGACTTGCAGAGGAGCTTGTTTGTGGGCACTTCAGAGTTTGGGTTCCAGACCTTGACGGGCAGCACCCAGGTAGAGCAGGTTAGTGCATAGGGAAAAGTGAGTGGTTCTGGGGGCTCAGAGTGACATCTTTCTCTTGCATTGATGGAATTGCTGGTAAAGGGAATGCTAGTCATCTTTTACTCTCTTTGTCCCTATTTCCCGACTCCCTCATTGTTTCCTAGCATTTGCCCTCACCCTTGGCTTCCATTTCTGGCCTCTTACATTCAGCTGGTGCTTTACTTTCTTTCAGTCTGCCTTGAGCCTCTTCTCATTAGTGCCTGTCTGCTTGTCGGCACCCCTCCTCACCTTTCCCTAAAATGAGCCAGTCACTTCTCCTGTAGACCCTCTTGGGAAGTCCTAAGCAAAGACAGGATCAGAAGGTAGGAGCAAGAGCTCTGCCACCAGAGGCCAAACTCCTCCAGCAAGTATCAGTTTTTTGCCCACATTTTAAAGCCAGTTCAAGGTATAATAAAGTGTTCTGGTTAAGAAATGAGGTCTAGGGCTGGGGAAATAGCTCAGTTGGTAAAGTGCTTGCCTGCAAAGGCTGAGGACTCAAGGTAGCCGCCACCCCCTCCCCTAGAACCCACATAAAAATGTTGGGCATGGTGTCATGCACACATTGTAATCCAAGTACCAGGGAGGTAAAGAAAGTATTCCTCTAAGCCAGTCTAGCCTAACTGAGCTCCAGTCCATTGAGAGATGTCTCAGAAAAGATGTAGTACCCTCTGGCCTCCACACGTGCACACATACACATACCTATTTAAAAAATATATGGAAATGGGATCTGGAACCAGCTAGCTTGGTTTTAAAGTGTAGAGACTGTGACTCTGGGTATGCTGTGTCTTTCTGTTCTTCAGTTTCCCATAGATAAGCTGTGCTAGCAGTTACTTCCTTCACAGTATTGTGACGATTCAGTGAGTAATAAATTCAGTAATGAATACAGCCCTGAAAGTACTCTAACAGAAGCTATTGTGTTTCCAGGACCCGGAGTTTAATGAAGGAAGAAGACCCTGCTGTGCTCATCTCTGAGGTCCTAAGGAAGAAGTTTGCTCTCAAGGAAGAAGACATCAGTGGAAAAGGAAACTGACAGCACTCCGCTCTGCAGAACTCAGTCTCCTGCTCCTGAACTCCTTCAACTGCTGCCTTTCTCACCGCGGGTGTTTCTGCCTCAGTTAGAAACCTGCAAGTCTTGCTGACAAGCTTGAGCTGAAAGAGGATTATGTGTTTCCCATATTTCAACCTTAGCAGAAGTTAAGGCCTGTGCTTTGAGCTGAGACATTTACTGGTAATAGTGGAGAGTGGAGGGTTGTCTCCATTTAAGGGGCTAAAGAGAAGTTTGTTCTGTGAAAATAGGTCCTAAATGAATGACTTAACTTCACTGCATTAGACCCTATAATTGGTCTCACTGGACACTTTGTGCACATCTGTGGTCACTCACTCTCAGCAGCTTCCTGGCAGCATATCAGGGCTGAGGAAAGGGCTGTGTGATGAACATGTTCACAGGGGGGAAGACCTCATGCTGCTCCATCACAAACCAACACCAATGCCCAACAATCACCCCTTCCTTCCCTCTTAGATGTAGAAGTCAGGCCTCTGGATCAGCCAATACTTACTTGGGCTGTTGCTGGGATGCCTGGGCTATTTTTCTTAAACATATTTTATAATACTGTACAACCAAATCTACCCTCCAAGGCCTCATCAGTTTCATTGATGGAAAACTTTCTTCCTTGGACTTTGAAGTCCAGCAGGAAGGAGAAATGGGGAGGGAAAAAGCATACTATCCTTCCAGGCCACTGGCTGACTGGGGTGGGCCAAGGTTTGTACCTTTGCATCGTGCATGACTCGGGTGCCCTCAGGGCCCTTTCTCTATGGTATGTATACTGTGTGTGTTTGGGTTGAAGCACTGAGATTAAATGAAGGATTTGGCGAAATAATGCATTTTCCTTGTCTCTGAGCTGTAACCACATAGAATCTTTTAGTGATGGATTCCTGTTGATTCTAAGGCATATGAACTTAAGCAGGCTCCTGGCTTCCCTCTTTCCTGCCCTTAAGATAATTTCCCTTAGGAGTTTACCCTCCTTGCCCTACTCCTAAAAGTAGTTCCATCTGACAACTTATTTTGGTTTGCCTCCTAGACACTCAAGCACCAAACCCGCAGCATGAACTGTCATACAACAGATGATGCTTTAGAGGAGACACGGGCAAAATCATTCTTGGACTCAGGGCAACAACAGAGCATGTACTATTAGAAAGATGTCTGGGGGGGCAGTGAGTACCAAGATGTCACTGTGCTGCCCAGGCTGGCATTGTGCTCATGGCGGTCTTCCTGTCAGTCTCCCAAGTCCTGGGACTTCAGTATGGCATGCACTATCGTGCTCAGCACGATAAAGACAAGATGCTTTATCAAAAATAAACCCGGGGATGCTTCAGTTACCACCAGAGACAGCTTTCCAAACATTAACTTGGACTCATACTTTTACAAGGGGATTCCCTCCTCCCTTGTGGAAGACAAAGAACACAGTTATATTTAGACTGTTATGTAACTCAGGCCTTTATAACTTTAAAATGTAGTTAACACAATAATAAAAGAACAAAACTACCAGCTGTTTACCCTCTCCCTACCACCTCCACCTGGGTTAGGGAGATATGGATCTCTCAAAGTGCTCTTGGGAATAATGGTACAGTTTGGGCTGTGTGGGTGAGACTTTAACCAGAGATGAATAAAGCACACATCTGTTGGAAGCAAGGATGCTGCCAGGCATCTGGAAGGGCAAAGTAGCAGCTCTGTGTAAACTGCAAAACAGGCTCTTCAGTGATTAGTTCCTGTCTTGCCTCCTCAGTGCTCATCACTCATTCCTGCAGTGTGTTAGTTACCTTCCTGAGGGAAAAGCATGGTGCCAATCACACTGTCCCCGGAAGCACTGCCTGTGTTCTTTACGAAGAATGCTCCTTAATGACAACGTCCCACCCTGATATAAACATTTAGAACTAGTGCCTGATAACCTGATTACCTTCAGAGTCCTGGGTAAAGAGCAGGTCTGGCTGCACATGGAACTGAGTGAGTTCACCCCGGCCCCACACCTGAGGGCTCTCAGAACACTGCCCTAAGCCCTGTTTCCAGGCATTGGTGACATCTTGGAAAGGACCTCTAGCCTTATGAGCAATGACCTGCTTGCCTTGAGAATCTTGGGTGAAAAGCTGACTCCACGAGTCCTTGTCATTCTTCCCACTGTCTGAGGAAAAGAGAGGAAGAGGACAAGGTCTTTGTTGCACTGATAGAGTATTTTTTCTAGTCCAGGACTCCCTATAGGTTTGAAGGTACACAGGGGCTTGCCTGTTCTCTTTGGTAGACACCTTTCTTCCCAATTCAGCTTTGTCCAAGGGCTGGTGGCATCTGCTCCCAGATGGCTCTGTGTGCCTTTCCATGCCCAAACAGTTCGTCTTAGATCCATGAAGCCATTCCCTTTTCCTGGAAGAATCCTTTTGCCCCAGCAAACAAGAACATTCCAGGTCCTGGGTGAAGGAATTACTCTCTCCAACACACACGGGGATGTCAGGCTGGGGCAAAGATGGCTGGGTCAAAAATGGAATTCCCATGCTGTGATCACTGGAAATCTGCAGAGACTGAGGGGAAAGTCCAGCTTCCTGGATGTCTGCAGGGGTTGAAGTGGCCAAAGGGGGTGCCAAGAAATTATCCCCCAAGTCCTGGTGCAAATGCTCCAGCTGGCTTGCTTCTTTCTTGGGCTCTTTGTTGATCTGGCTTTCTATATGAGATGAAATACTTTTCTGGTTATCGCCATTTGTCATTCCTGATAAAACAACAGTGGATTATTATACTGTAGGAAAACTGCCCTAAGCAGGATTTAGCTGGCTATTTCTGAACTCAACACCAGCTACTATTACTACCTGGTATAGCGAAGTAACTTCACAGCTGTTCATCCTGCTTTTAATCTTGCTATTCTCTTCCTGAATGATTTCTAAATCATAGATCTTATGTCCCCTTCCTCCCACTCAAATACGTGGATACTTCCTGTGACCTAACATGGTGTAGTCAGATAACAGCCTATTTTTCCAGCTCAGATTTCATTTATGTGGTTTAACAAAGGGCAGATCATTTTGGTTTTGCTTTCCATTTACTACTAAACAGTATTCCCGGCCAAATATATTCCTGAATAGTGTCCTTAAGAAATTATCTGAAATTCTCAGACACTAGTTCTGATTTTTTTTTTTTTTTTTTTTTTTTTTTTTTTTTTTGGTTTTTCGAGGTAGGGTCTCACTCTAGCTCAGGCTGACCTGGAATTCACTGGAGTCTTAGACTGGCCTTGAACTCACAGCGATTCTCCTACCTCTGCCTCCTGAGTGGCTGGGATTAAAGACGCTCGGCTTCTGATATGATCTTAAAGATCATATTAACTATCTAAATCTAACACTTTGTGGTGACAACATAAAGAATGCAGTTTCCCCAAAATGCAAACATTCAATGAATGAGGCCCAAATTATACCAAGATTTAACTGTAGAAAAGGAAAGTGGCAAATCTCTTCCTTCTCCAGTAAGAGCTATACTGCAAAAACCTTTTTGTGAGAATTCTCATTTGGCCCAAGAGTTCAATATAGATGATAAAATATACCAGATTTTGTAAAGGAAAGTGTTTTGGGAGGAATGAAAAAACTTCCATTGTTATGTAAAGCTAACCTGAGTTTTGTTTGAGGAAGGGTCAGCACACACTACAAAGTTTATAAAAAACAGGGCTGGGGAAACAGCTCAGGCAGAAAAGTGCTTGCCTTGCAAGCATAAGGAACTCAGTTCAATCCTCAAGTACTCCTATAAATTCACACTTGGACAATGAAAAGCCTCAAAGGAAGTGGACAGTGTTCCTGAGGGACAACACTGCCAAGCCGTCCTCTGGCTTCTATATGCACTCTCACACACGTACACTTCAAATACATGCACACAACATATGCAAGAAGAAAGTCTGGGGCTGGGGAGATGGCTCAGTGGTTAAAGGCACTTGGTTGCAAAGCCTGCCAGACTGAATTCAATTCCCCAGCACGCACATAAAGCAGGATACAAAAAGTGGCATAATCATCTGGCATTCGTTTACAATGGCAAGAGACCCTGGAGTGTACATGTGTGCACACACACAAACGTGTATAAATCAAAATATCTTTAAGGTTAAGAGATGGCTCAGAGGTTAAGGTGTTTGCCTGCAAAGTCTAACGACCCAGATTCAATTCCCCAGTACCCACATAAAGCCAGATGCACAAAGTGGCACATGCATCTGGAGTCCTTTTGCAGTGGCTAGAGGGCCTGGCATGCCCATTCTCTGTCTGTCTGTCTGTCTGTCTGTCTGTCTGTCTGTCTGTCTGTCTCTCTCTCTCTCTCTCTCTCTCTCTGCTTGCAAATAAATAAGGTGCGTGATGGCACATGCCTTTACTCCCAGCCCTTGGGAGGCTGAGGTAGGAGGATCACTGTGAGTTCTGTCAGGGGCGAAAGCCTTTGGGGGCCTTTGGAGGCACACCCTGGCTTAGTTGTGGATGGTACCTGACAGCCTGCCAAGAGGGGCTTGGCTTAATGAGTTTCAAGAGGTAGTCCTGATTAGGCTATTTGCACATCATGCCCACAGGTTCTTGTCATAGACCAATAAATAGCTCCCTGATTGGCAAGGAGCTCTCTATATATATTCTGTAGCATATCTGCAAGATATAGATGAAGATATATATGAGCAATGAGATATGAGGAATGAGGTAACAGGTATGGGGTATGAGCAATGAGATCTGAGAGAGCAATAAAGAGAGAATGCGCATTCTTCCACCCATACGTGGTGTATGTGTGTTTGTGTGTGTATTTGTATGATCACTGCCCTCCACGGGCGACGGGCAATGATAAGTTCAAGGTCAGCCTGGAGCTTATAGGGTGAGTTGTAAGTCAGCCTGGGCTAGAGTGAGACCCTACCTCAAAAAACAAAAAAAAAATATATATATATATATATATATATATCTTTAAAAAAGCAAGTTTGAAGCTGGGGTGGTGGTGCATGCCTTTAATCCCAGCACTTTGGAGGCAGAGGTAGGAGGATTGACATGAGTTTGAGGCCACCATGAGACTACAGAGTGAATTCCAGGTCAGCCTGGGCCAGAGCGAGACCCTACCTTGAAAAACAAACAAACAAAAAGCATGTGTATATATTGCTTTTCAAAAGCAATGAATGACTTCTTGTGTTCTGTAACACAGTAAGTGAACCAAGTTTGACCTAACATTTAGATCTCACAAAAGTTCCAACATGGAGAAATAAACACATTCCTTTTTGCCCCTTAGATAATGAACTTTTTTCCCAAATGGGCAACCATACCTGACTGTAAGGTGAAGAAGGAAGCAATGCTGGTCTGCCGAGGGCCTGCTGATGGAGTCTTTCTTTGAGGAAGAGAAATACTAGGTTTTCTCTCTCTAGGAAAGAGTGTTAGCATTTTTGTACCTTGTTGGGATAAAAGTGTCTGAGGGAGAAAGAAAATAAAACAATACTATTAAAGAGCTGCCAGCGGGGCCTGATGGCTCAGCAGTTAAAAGGTGCTTGCTTGCAAAGTCTACCGGCCTAGGTTCAATTCCTCAGTACCCACATAAAGACAAATGCAGAAAGTGAGATTCGTCGGCAGTTCATTTACAGTGGCAGGAGGCCCTGGGGTACCATACTCACACTCTGGGTTTTTCTGTCTGTCTGTCTTTCTCTCTCTCTCTCAAATAAATAATATTTGAAAAACAAAAAGCTGTCAGATGGGAGAAAGTCAACTCTTGGAGCCACACTGGTTCTACCCTCTGGGCCCCACCCTATCCTCTAGGTAGCTTGTGCTGGTGATGGACATCATCGCCTGCCACTTGCAGCCAACCTGATGACCCTCCCTCAGAAATCACGCAGTCACACTGCATCCCAGTCGTTCTGCCTCCCAACAGCAACCAGTTAGCTGATTAAGCATTAAAGAGCCCAGAGATGGTGCACTCTTCTTTAGACTTAGGGTAATGGCTCTGCATTCGCACTGGATGCACTTTCCCAAGTTTTCAAATGGTCACAGGGTGACTAAGAGCATGGCTACAGAGCCGAACATGGTTGGCTTCCAGTCAACCCTGATATTGCTGCCATTTGTTAGTTGTGTGCAAGCTGCCCATCTCTGTGACTCATTCTCAGGTGTAAAAAGGAGATAAAGTGACACCAACCTCACAGGGAAGTTATCAAAATTTAGTGAGGAATTCCCACAAAAGACCTACACAACTCCTGCACACAGAAAAGCACTCTCTAATGACTAGGAGTTATTAGAAAGGAGAAGCAATGTTATTAAGTTTGGGGTAGTAATGACACACTCAGGAGGCTAAAGCAGGACAGCCTTGGGTTGTTCTAGGCAGCGGGTACTACCCCTCCCCATAAAGGAGAAGCCATGAAGCAGCACCAGTGTGGCCACACTTGTGCCTCAGACCTATTCATGGTGCAGTGTAGACAAGAGAATGAAGACAGCTCTGAGAAGTGTTCCGTCAACTGTGACTATAATCTCATCTTTAGTGTGGTTGCTTGTAAGGAATGCCAGAGAAGAAATAATAGGATTATATTCAATTTGTCTGTAAATGCTCCAATATTGATTCAGTAAGTTGGAGGTGGGCTACAATTTGAACCCAAATCGTGGGATTTTTTTGTTTTGTTGAGACTATATAGCCAAGGCTGGCACTGAACTTATGATCCTCCTGCTTCTTAACTGAAATTACAGGTGTATACCACCATGTCAGGCTCCCAATTATTAATTCTAGCTCAGACTTGACTCCATTTTGACATTTGGAAATCAAGTTTGTATTTAGTGGTTAAAAGGATATTCTGGGTATAAAATTCATACTTGTACAGGTATAGAACTCCTCCACCACCATATACAGCTAAAAAACTGAGTCCAAGACACTTTAAAGGTTGGAGAGATGGCTCCATGCAGAGGGCATTTGCCCCACAAGCATGAGCACCTGAGCTGGGATTCCCAGAACCCACATAAATCGGATGCCGTAGCACAAGAATCTGTCACCTGTGCCCTACAGTGAGAATGGAGGCAAGACAGATTGCCCCAGAAGCCAGCCAGGGCCAGCTAGCTGGGCCAACACAAAAGTGAATGAGAGAGATCTTGCTTCAAAAAGGTGGAGGCAAGGAGTGACACCCTCGCCCTCTAACCTCCACACACATACCATGGCATGCTCAGCTATACTCATAAACACACACACACACACACACACACACACACACACACACACACACACACATGCTCATACATACCAAAAAGATGTATTAGAAAACGGATTCTTGGGCTGAAGAGATGTCTCAGTGGTTAAGGTGCTTGCCGGCAAAGCCTAAGGACCCGAGTTCTATTCCCCAGTATCCACATAACGCCAGGTGAACAAGGTGGTTAGGAAGCCCTGGTGTGTCCATTCTATCTCTCTCATTATCAATAAAGGAAAAACAAAGCTGGGTGTGGTAACATATGCCTTTAATCCCAGCACTCAGGAGGATCACCATGAGTTTGAGGCCATCCTGAGACTACATAGTAAATTCCAGGTCAGCCTGGGCTGGAGCAGGAAGCCTGCCAGAGCAGAAACAGTACCCACATAAAGCCAAATGCAAAAAGTGATGAATGCATCTGGAGTTCATTTACAGTGCTAAGAGGACCTGGCATTGCTATATACTATCTGTTTTATCTCTCTCTCCCCTCATAAATAAATAAAAATATTTTTAAAAAACACAACCAGCTTCTAGACTGGAGAGATAGCTCAGTGGTTTATAAGTGCTCTTTCCTGTGCAAGCATGAGGGCCTAAGAGGACCTAAGACTGCCCAAATTCAAATCTCCAGATCCCAGGTAGAACAGTTGTCCTGAATCTTGAGAGCAAACACCTGAGAATCTTTGGAGCCCTGCAAGCTTTGGAATTAGTAAAAAGGAGACTCAGCTCAAAACAAGACCAGGTGGAGTCACGGAGCAGGACACCCCATGTTCCACATGGCCTCCACAGGTGAGCAACCCTAGTGTAGTCATGTGTATGGGTGCCACAAGGGCACATAGACATGCACACACCGCCTACCCACATTACATACACACACAAGCAAAACAACAAAAAACGATTCTAAAACAACAGACAGGGCTGGAGAAATGGCTCAGAGGTTAAAGGTGCTTGCTTCCAAAGTCTGATGGCCCGGATTCGATTCCCAGTACCCACATAAAGCCAGATGCACAAAGTAGTACATGCATCTGGAATCTGTGGTTGCAGGAAGTCCTGGTGCATCTATATTCTCTTTCTCTCTTTGTGTCTGCCTCTTTCCAAAAAATAACCCGAAGAAATTAAAATCAAAGAAGCAGGCAATCTTTTGTTCTTTCTCAAAAAAAAGTTACTTTAGCTGTAAGATGCTTTTATTTTAAGGGTCCTCAATTTTTATTCAATAAAAATAGTTAGGTTAGTCTTTATTGCTCAGACCATTAAAATCTTAAGTCTCTACCTGTTAAATTAAATCTACCTTGCTAGCCTCAAGTCAGTAGTAGTGTCTCTGGCTTAAAAAAAATCCTATTTGCCTTAAGATCACTTATCTAGTAGTGGGTTAAGAGAACTGGCCTTTGCAACAATCAGAACTAAGAATGAATCCCCACTTTAGTAAATTTCTTAATCTAAGCCTGTTTTCTCATCTGCATAATGAGGATGACAAGTCGACATCAGTAAATTTTGGTACTTGCTATCCATACTTGCTTGGTATCCTGACACGTACCAAGCACTGAATAGGATTTCGATGATCTGCACATGGCTTTTCTTCCTCCTGTAAGACTGCAGGCTGGGGGTGTGGAGATGGCTCCATTGCCTAGCAAGCATGAGGACTTGAGTTTGGTTCACAGAATGTACATAAAACCAAAGCTAGGCCAGGAAGTGTGACTCACACCTTTAATCTCAGCACTGGGAGGCTGAGGTGGAAAGATCATTGTGAGTCAAGGCCAGCCTGAGCTACAGAGTGAGTTCCAGGTCATCTTGGGCTAGAGTGAGACCTATGCTCAAAGAAAAAAACAAATCAAATCTCTGCTTGAAAGTAAATAAAATATTTTTTTTAAAAAGGTGCCTAAGAATGACACCCAAGGTTGCACACACATGCATGCATGCATGCATATACATACACAGGCTGACTGGGAACTACTTGACCTCAAGAATCCTGCCCTTAGTGTCCTCCATGTGTGAAATGGGATTTGTACCAAACAAGATGGCAAACTGAAATACTAACCCCAGTTAGTGCCCAGCAAACAATGCTTTAAATAATGCCAACAATTAGCTCATAATTTTATTGTTGGTAGGGACATACTTGGGTGTGATTTTTCTAACCTGTCCTAGTTGGTTGAACCTGGTTAAGTTACTCCACTTCAATTTCTTCATTCCCACATACACTGACTGTTTCGTGTGCCTAATACAGTATCCAGCACCTAGTGGACGTTCACTCTGATGTGAAATCAGCTCCCCTTGGTGCATTTTCTTTCTTTGTGTGTATGGGGGGGGGGAGTTCAAGCTCTAGCCCAGGCTGACCTGGAATTCACTGTGTACTCTCAGGGTGGCCTCGAATTCATGGTGATCCTCCTCCCTCTGCCTCCCGAGGGCTGGCATTAAAGATGCGATGAGTGTCATCCCTTGTGTACTTTCTATTTGTTTCCCCAAAGTTACTGGTTCTGGGCAGGTGGGAGACCTGCAAGCTGGAAAATTAGGGTGAGGACGGCCTCCATCTCCCCACCCAGTTCCACCTCCTCCAGACCTCGCCAGGTCTATCTGTTTTGGTTTTGTTTTGGATGTACTTATAATTTGCAAGCAGAGGGAGAGAGAAAGGGAGAAGGAGAATGAGTGTGTCAGGACCTCCAGCCTAACGACCAGGGTTCGATTCCCCACCACCCACGCAAGCCAGATGCACAAAGGGACCCATGCATCTGGAGTTTGTTGGCAGTAGGGAATCGAACCCGGGTCGTTAGGCTTTGCAGGCAAGCGCCTTAGCCGCTGAGCCACCTCTCCAGCCCCACGATTCTGTTTTTCCGAGGGAGGGCCTCGCTCTAGCTCAGGCTGACCAGGAAGTCACTGTGTAGCCCCGGGTGGCCGTGAACTCCCGGCCTCCCACGCCCGGCCAAGCCCAGTCAGACCCGATCCTTCAGAGCCGTTGACTCTCCGACTCCATCACCGCCACGCGCCCCCAAACTGCCCTCCATCGGCAAAGCTCCTCCATCACGTTCTCACCTGCACCTTCCGCCTCTTCAGGGCCGCCGCGTCCAGCCACACTCCGCACGCCTCCTCATCCGGGGCTCTCCGCCTCATGGCGGCCGAGGAGCCCGAGCCAGCAGGACGCCCGAGTCAAGCTCGCGACGCTTCAGGAAACTTGCCGCGACTGCCGCCACCAACGTTCGGATTCCGCGCGCCTGAGCGGGAGGCGGGGAGCTACGCTGCTGTCGTCAGAACGCCGGCCCCGCCCCTTCTCCTTCCCCCAAGCCCCACCCACAAGGCCTTTCTCCCTCCCTGGCCCCGCCCACAAGGCCCAGCTCCCTCATTAGGCCCCGCCCACGAGGCCTGTCTCCCTCCCTGGCCCCGCCCATGAGTCCCCACTCCCTCCATAGGCCACGCCCACTAGGCCATCCTCCTCCGTAGGCCCCGCCCATGAGGCCTGGCTCCTTTCCTAGCCCCGCCCACAAGTCCCACCTCCCTCCCTGGGCCCGGCCCGCGAAGCCCCGCCTCCCGGTCCCGCAGCCCGGCGCGCTGCGCGAGCGTCCAGCGCCTGGGCTCCCTGCGGACTAGCAGCGGGCTGGCTCCTGCGGTCCCGGTCCTTCCGAGACCTGCGCTGGAGCAGCGTTCCACGACGGGCGGGGGATGTCCGTTCGGGTTTAGCTAATTGAATTCTTACCATGCCTTCCCCCCAGGCCTGCGGCTTTCCTGCGAGGTCATCCAGCCCTCGCCATCATCTGGAAGAAAGCGGTGGAGCCAGGCTCAAGGCTCCCGACTCAAAAACCCTGGACCTCGGGCACTATCGTCATGGTTACGAAACAAGAGTTTGCAGGTACTGGAGTCAACCAAAAATCCCAAGTGTAATTACAAAACTATAGGGAAGGTTTTTGAAAACGTGAAATAAAAGTTCGGAATCAAGAACTAGCTTTCTAATATATGTATGATACATAAGGCCATTATATAGTAAAATAAGCAAGACACTCCCCCCTTAAAAAAAAAAAAAAAACAAGAACTAGCTTTCAGCATTCGGAAGGCACTGGGCCCCATTCTGGGGATGAGAGGGAAACAACAAAAAAAAAAAAAAAGGAAGAAACTAGGCGGCTAGCGTTTACTGTGTAGTTGGATCAAATGAGGCAACATCTGAAAAGCCCTCAGAAATGCATCCCACCTAAGCTTCTGCACCTCACCACGATCTTCATGGGTGTATATTATTTCGTGGTTTTTTTTTAATTTACAAGCAGAAAATGGAAGTATCAATGCCTCTTGCCACTGCAAACAAACCCCAGATACATGTGCCATTTTGTGCATCTGGCTTTATGTGGGTATTGAGGAATTAAACTCAGGGTTTGCAAGCAAGTACCTTTAACCACTGAGCCATCTCCCCAACCTTTATTGTTGGTTTTTTGAGAAAGGGTCTCACTATGTAGCCCTGGCTGGCCTAGAACTCACAAAGATCTGCCTGTCTCTGTCTCCCAAGAGCCGGGGATTGCAAACATGCCTCCTGCCTTGTATTTTTATATGTATCAAAATATGTCAATATAGTACATAAGGATCCCCGGAATATTTATCAGTGGATGGATATTTCTTATTTGGATTTTTTTTTCTGTATTGGGGATTGAACCCATGCTTGCTAGGCAAATGTTCTACCACTGGGCTGTATCCTTTTTGAGACAGGGTCTCACCAAATCCCAGATTGGCCTTAAACTCACTGTGGCCCAGGTAGTGATGAATTTACAAACCTCCTGCTTTTTTTTTTTTTTTTTTTTCAGTAGCTAGGATTACGGGCCCACCAGGCCCAGTTAGCTTTGTGCTTTCTCTCCCTCACCCTCTTTCCCCCCCCCCTTCCTCCTCTCTCCTTCTCCTTTCTGGTCTCCCTCCCTCCCTCCCTGTTTTTTGTTTTCTGCTGATCCTTCGGATTGAATCCAGGTTGTTGCACACATTAGGCAAGTGCTCACCATTGAGTTACGTCCCTAGCTCTTATATTTTAAACATTTTAACTAGCAATGAAAGTATAAAAGTGTTCCTTGCTCCTTTGAAATGTCATATATGTATGTATACACACACATATATATATATAATGAGACCCAAACATTTCTTTTCTTTTTTTTTTTTTTTGAGGTATGGTCTAGCTCAGGCTGACCTTGAATTCACTCTGTACTCTCAGGCTGACCTTGAACTCATGGTGATCCTCCTATCTCTGCTTCCCAAGTGCTGGGATTAAAGGTGTGTGCCACCAAGCCAACATCAATTCTATTCCCAAGTAAAAATAGGAACTTCATTTGCTTCACTCTATATCCACCTCTAGGTGCCCTTGCAGCTTCCTGCAAAAACCCTTTCTGTGAACAAAGGTTCCTCCCTCCCTGGACATGAGACAGAACAGACAGGCAGTTGTCACGATCACTTTATTATGTCCAGAGCATCTCAGAGACCAGACCCTACCCTACCACCAGCCCCACGGAGCTCCCCTTCTACACTCTGGGCCTTGGCACAGTATTTGCCCCTCTGAGTGGATGGCCTTCTAGACTGTCTTACAAACTCCTACTCACATTTCCCACCCCAAAGCTCAGTGCCCCCTCCTCAGGGCATCCTTTGACAGTTCATTCTAGTAATACAGCCTCTCAACTGCACTGATCCACAAGGCCCAGCAGGTGGCTGCCTCTGAGCAGATGCTCAAGAAACACTGAGCAAACAGACAAAATGCTGCAGGAAAAGAAGCTGAAAACAGCTGTGCAGAACAGAGACCAGAGCCAGGAGATGGGGGGGGGGGGGCTTAATGTCTAGGGCAGTGACTAAAGGGATGCGGCACTGGAGGGGATCTGCCATCAGAGGTTCTCTGGGCCTCAACAATCCAGGTTGGGGCACGAGGAACAGTAAGATTTAGACCTTACCCACCTTTGGGGTCTTATCTCCCTGACACCAGTGCAACTGGCAGGGAGGACTGCTGAGGCCTCCCCTGCTTATCAGAGCTCAAATCTGACACAGGCTGACATTTCACCTCCCACTAGGCCACCAGAAGTCCCAAACCAGGGTCTCTGACCCAAGCTGACCCTCAGCCCTAATGGGAAGGAGAAGAGGGGCAACCAGGCAATGAGCCCACATCTCCATCTCTCCCTCTCCCAGGGCAGGAAGCTAGACAGGCCCTGCAGCTATGAGCCAATCCCCAGGTCCAAGGATCTGGCTGGCACCACCTTGGAAGTTGACCAGTATATGCAGGGAGTCACCATGGGCCAGACACAAAAAGTTTACCAGGCCTTGTTCCTATCTGGAGCCAAGCCCAGGCCATCGTCCCCCCCCCATCGTCCTTCCCTGCCAGCTGCCACCCGCCCTGGCTTTCACTTGGTCTTCTGATGGAGTCTGCGACGCACCAGCTGGCTGAGAAGCAAGGCAGTGAGAATGCTGCTGCCCACGGTCAGCAGGAAGAGCGCGGAGAAGTTGTGGGGCCAGCGAGCGTGCAGAGGCTCATAGATGGACCTCCGGGCCTGATAATCCAGGGTCACAGCTTCCAGCTGGGCTAGTGTGCAGAGTACCAAAAAGACATGGAAAACCTGGTGACCCTGCCCAAAGACGTGGCAGCTGCCGGGGAACCAGCGCTCAGGCATGACCGTGGAGAAGAAGGCCGCGGCCAGCAGGAAGAAGACCACCTGGCACTTGTGATATAGAAGAGCCGGGTCTTCCTCGGGCAGGTGAGGGGACACCAAAATGCGATGCAGCACGGGGCTGATGTCCAGTGCATAGGCCAACGCCGAGGGCACCTCCTGGCAGGTGCGGCCCAGCAGGCCTGGCTTCTGGCTGTACTTATTGTAGCAGGAGCCCATACAAGAAAGCCATGCCAAGAAGGCCGCAGTGGGCAGGAAAACGGCCTGGACCTGGGCATGCCAGGAGGGCTCGATGGCATAGTAGAAGTGTGCCAGGGCACTGCCGAACTGGTACACGGCCACACCTACATAGTCCAGAAAGAAGAAGCTATAATGCCAGAACTCAGATTTGGCCTGCAGGAGGTGAGCCAGGGCGCTGAAGGAGAGGTAAGTGAAGGAGGCCAGGACGATGATGAAGAGAGGCAGGGCGTGAGGGTCTTCTCGGAAGTCCACAGTCCCCACCAAGACGGCCAGACGCAGTAGGAGCGCCAGGGCAGCCAGCAGGTGGGTCCACACGTTCACGGCCTCGTTGTGTTGCTGGAAGAGCGTGCGGAAGTAGAAGCGCCAGGTCTGATGCAAGGGCCGGTAGCCGGCGTAGATGTATGGCTTCCAGAAGAGGGGTGGGACCTCGGCTCGGCCCACTGTAAACACGCGCTCGGGCTGCAGAGCCTTCTCACCCACGTGCCACAGGCTGGACAGCAGCTGGTTGAACTTCTGGGCCGCTGCCATGGCCATGGCTGGAGCTGGGAAAGAGTCCAGGGCAAAGTCATGGACCTGGTGTCGCCTCCCACTCATGGGCCCAAGTCTTCCTCCCACCTCCCACAGCCTCGTCCTGATGAAGAGATCAGCCCTGACCCCATGAGAGTAAGAGTATATGACAATCCTAGACCAGAGCTTGACACATAGTAGGTACTCAGTAGGTGCTGGAAGGCCGCATTCATTCATTCATTCATTCATTCATCCAGTCACTCCCTTTGCAGTCCAGGCTCCACACAGCAGTCCAGCTGTTTTCTATCATGAACACTGAAGATGGGGACATGCTCTCTCAGCTCGGGAGTGTGCACCACGACCTGGAATCACCTGGGGCAGCAATGACGTTACTAACAGACTCACAGCCTCTGTCTCCAGCCCTGCTGAGAGCTGCCAGGACACCTGCTGACCTTCCACTCTCCCGCATGATCTGGTCCCAGCTTCCTTCTCACCTTAGTGCTCAGCCACAGTGCAATTCACTTCCTGTCATAGCCTCACCACACTCCCGTACAAGCTGTTCCCTCTGCCAAGACTTTCTCTTCCTTCCTAACTGGCAAACTCCTATCCATACCTCAAAACCTATTTCCTCTGTGACACTTTCTTAGTCCCTCTGACTCCTCTACTTGAATGCCTGTCATCAGACCTAGACCGACCACTAACCATTATACCTCTCATGGACATTATAAATGCTATGGTGGGAGATCTCAGTGGTTAAAGGCAAAGTCTGACATCCTAGATTTGATTCTCCAATACCCACATAAAGCCAGATGCACAAATTGGCACATGTGTCTGGAGTTCATTTGCAGTGGCAGGAGAACCTGACATGCCCATTCTGTGTGTGTGTGTGTGTGTTTCTCTCTCTCTCTCTCTCTCTCTCTCTCTCTCTCTCTCTCTCTCTCTCTCTCAAATAAAGATAATTTTTAAATGTTACTGTGAGCTCAAGGAGGCTGGGCAGTTGAGCTCTGTATTTTGCGCATAGCAAGTAGCTTGAACTCAGTACTTACTGAATAAAAGAGCAATAATAATATTATTCTGGTAAGGGTTTACACCCAACTCAGAAAGCCTTTTGGGGGGCTGGGAAAATGGTTCAGTGGGTACAGGCACTTGCTTGCAAAGCCTGCTAGTGCAGGTTTGATTTCCCAGTACCCACATAAAGCCAGAAGCGAAAAGTGGTGCATGGGGCTGGAGAGATGGCTCAGCAGTTAAGGCACTTGCCTCCAGTGCCTAAGGCCCCCGGTTCAATTTCCCAGTACCCACATAAGCCAGACCCACAAGGTGGTGACCCTGGTGCGCTCTCTCTCTCTCTCTCTCTCTCTCTCTTTCTCTCTCTCTCTCTCTGCTTGAAAAATGAATAAAATATTTAAAAAATATAAAAAGTGGTGCATGTATCTGGAGTTCCTTTGAAAAATGACAAGAGACCCATACTCACCATCTCTCTCTCAAATATTTTAAAAGAAAACATCAATAAGCATACCCTAAATAATGTTTTTAAATTTTTAAAATATTTTTATTTGCACATGTGTATGGATGTGCCAGGGTCTCTTGCCACTGCAATGAATACAAGATGCTTGTGTCACTTTATGTCCAGCTTATCTGAGCTGGCAGGCTTTGCAATCAAGCACCTTCAACCTCTGAGCCATCTTGCCAGCCCCTTAAATTTTCTTTTAAAGCCTCTTTTCTGAAAAAAAAAAGTATCCAGCTAAGAGCCAATCCTATTTTTTTAAAAAAAAGGGAGGGTGTGGGTGGAGGCATGGCTTAGCAGTTTAAGGCACTTGCCTGCAAAGCCTAAAGACCTGGGTTTGATTCCCCAAACCCACATAGTCCCCAGATGTACAAAGTGTTGCATGCATCTGGAGTTTGTTTAGTGACTAACAGCCCTGATGCACCCATTTTCTCTGTCTCTCTTCTGTCTGTCTCTGCTTGCAAATAATTTTTAAGAGACCTTTTCTCTCAGTCCCATCCCCTCGTCTCCTTTTATGCCCTAAACCCTCCATCCACTGTCCATGGAAACAAGTACAAGGAAATACACCACACTGGAGACGTGCCGGGCACAGTTTGTAGGCACTTCACACTATGACTCATGAGCTTCCCATTAGCCCTGTGAGGTGGATGCTATCTTTACTCCCATTTTCTTTTTTTTTTTTTTTGTTTTTGTTTTTCGAGGTAGGGTCTCATTCTAGTTCAGGCTGACCTGGAATTCACTATGTAGTCTCAGGGTGGCCTTGAACTCACGGTGATCCTCCTACCTCTGCCTCCCGAGTGCTGGGATTAAAGGCGTGCGCCACCACGCCCGGCTCTTTACTCCCATTTTCAAGATAAAGAAACTGAGTCACAGAGACATTAAGTGCCCCAATCACAGTGGGTAGGCTCACTCTAGTCTCAGCCCACATGCTTTCAACCAGCACTGCAAAATGCCCTTGGCAAGACACAGTGGCAGGGCTGGTTGACTGTCATAACTATGGAACACTTGCCCGGTGCCTGCTGCTAGAGCCAAGCTTCTAGTCATGCATTATCTCAAGATCTCTCGTGTGCACGTGCTTATGTGGGGGCACATGCATGTGGAGATCAGAGGTCAATATCAGGTGTCTTCCTTAATCACTGTTCACCTTGTTCTTTGAGATAGGGTCTCTCATGAAACCTGAATCTCGCCAATTTGGGCTAGCCAGCAAGCCTCAGGGATCCTCCTGTCTCCACCCCACCCCAGTGCTAGGATTATAAGAATGAGCTGCCACACTTAGCTTTTGACATGGGTGCCGGGGACCGGAACACAGGTCTTCATGCGTGTGTGGTGAGCACATACTGGCAGAGCCCAGCTCAAGCCAGACATCTTCCTCAACAAGCTTTCTGGACTCAACGCCAGGGTGCCCTGCCCACTGCCCACCACTGGGCTGACCTCTTTTCCAGAAGCTCCATGAGCAGGATAAGCACTGGTTTGCTCACAGCAGCAGTACAGTCACACACACACACACCCAAAAAAAACACCCAAATGATCCCAGCAACTACTTGCTGTGCAGAGGTGGGTTGCATCAAGATCTGCCCCTGCCTGTCCTCCCTCCCTAAGCTCCTGCCCTAGTTCTCCAGAGCTCGCTCTGGCACCTCTCCAGAGGGAGTCCAGAGGGGAAGCAGGAGTTCAGTCCTTACCACCAGGGGGGGCACCAGGCGCTTCTACTTCACCCAGAGAGCCTGGCCCAGCACAGGCTTAGGATGCAGAGCCTTCACATGGCCTAATGAATGAGGCCATTTCTGCCAGAGCATGGGACCCTCCTGGTCGAGGAGACAGGGTGGGCCTCTTCCTCTTCCCCAAGAGACTAGACTTTAGCCTCAGCAACCTGGCATCAGCTCTTGTCCACAATTTTGTCATCCTCACTTGGAACCTCAGGAAAAGGGTGGGGAGGGAGAGAATAAGTACAGGCATGCCTTTGAACCCAGCTCTTTGCCTGCAAAGTTGTTGCACACGAGGAAACCAGGGATAGGAGACAGGAAAGCCTGCCTAGACTTATCCAACACAACAGGGCTCCTGTTCTGCCAAGGGGGAAATACCTGGGAATGAAGCTGGCTGGTGCCCTGGGGATACCTAGGTGCTGGGGCCCTGTGATTGGATAAGTCCCTGCCTGTGCTCCACCTCCCCATCTGGGGACTTCCTAAGGCACAGGACTTCATTACAGGCTCCAAGAAGCCCTGAGGCAAAGAAGTCTACTTAGCTTTGTTGAACCTATGTGTGCCAAGTTTACATGACCCAGGAGCCCCTTCCCCATAAGAATTCACTGGAGAGCTAGCTGAAATGTAACTCTTATTGCAATCACAAGTTCCCTGGGGGTAGGTATTATTATGCCCATCTTGTTGCTGCAGATTGTGAAATCCAGAGAAGAGCTCCTTACCCAAGGGTGGGGAGGGAGAAGATGAGAACAGCCATGCCTTTGAACCCAGCTCTCTGCCTGCAAAGCGCAGATACTCTTAGCCACTCCGATGCTGGCCTGCCTCCTGTCGCAGCCAAGTGCATCCCATTGAATGGCCTTGGAAAATACTGATTAGCGCCTCACTCTAGCCCAGGCTGACCTGGAATTCACTCTGTAGTCTCAGGGTGGCCTTGAACTCATGGTGATCCTCCTACCTCTGCCTCCCGAGTTCTGGGACTAAAGGCATGCGCCACCACACCTAGCCCACATTATTATCTTAGGCTTCTAGCAACTCAGTCTCTTAGTGGCCAGTCATCCATTGTTCACACCACCTCAGAAGGGAATGGTGCAGACTCACAAGTCCCATGATCCTAGATGTGTTGTGCTCTAAACACAACCCAGAGGCAGAATAGAAGGACAGATGTCCACTGCCTGATTTCCTTTAAAACTCAGGCAGAGGCTTTTGTCCTTCTAATTAGATCTATTTTCAAAATTTGTTCCCATCCTCTGAATCCATGGAAAGAGACTCTGAATCTAGGGGAAAGTGGGGGGGGGGCAGGAACAGGGATCAATCTTGAGCTGATAGGAGGGGATAGTTACCTAGGGAAGCATCCTGGGTCATCTTCCACCAGTCCAACCCTACACACCACCACAGGCGCCTTGCCAGGTTTCTCAAACTACACTGGGTACCGGTGGGTGTTTCTCTCAAGCCTGGGGGGCAATGACATCTGCTATAGAACTGGGCAAAGAGATCAGATGCTAAGCACCAGCTGATAATTACACAGGTGAGGGGCGCTAAGGGTGGAGCTTCCAGGGCTTGGAGGGGTCTTGTGTGATGTCACTAGAGGGTGGGGCTAAAGACAACATCTCACCCATGTCCTGCCTCCCTACATGACTGACACTGGTAAAATCCAGCTCCACTATGTGCCCTCCTATCCAGGCCTCAGCCGTAGGAAGTAGCTCACCAGTCACTTCCACGGAGACTAGGAGGGCCAACTGGAAAGCTGTGACTTACCCAGGATCACACAGCAAGGGTCAAGCAAAGCTCAGCCCAGACCAACACGTGTCCCGAACCTGGGAATAGAATGTCATGTAAATTTGGCTGGTTCTGGGCCCCTATGTGATGAGAATCAGAAGTGGGGGAAGATGGGAGCAAAGGAGAAGGTGGCCACTCCCCTATAAAGGCTTGTTTGGAGAGAGGCAACAGATGTAGACCACCTGATGGAAACCTGACACCATAATTTACAAGCTGCCTGACTTGGACCAGTGACTTACCAGCACAGCTTAGGAGCTCAGTAAGTCCTTGCTATCATCCTTATGGACCACAGTGGTAGTATTAGAGGTATCCTCAGCCTGAGATGTGCTTGCAATTCTTTTTTTTTTTTTTTTTAATCTCAACCCTTGGGCTGGAGGGGTAGCATTTGCCAAGCACATGTAAGACGCCATGTTCCACCCCCAACACCCTCCACTCCCCCCTCCCCCCCCAAAAATCAGTCAGTGCTACAGGATTTAGGGGTCAGAAAGGTAACTGTATCCTAGCGAGGTATGGTGGTCCAAACCTGTTACCTCAACATTTGGGAAGTGGGAGCAGGAGAATAAGAAGCTCCAGGCTATTTTTGTCTACATAGCAAATTGTGGGCTACTTGAGACCCTGTCTTAAAAATAAAAACATTATGGTCTCTAAATACTTATGTTTATACTCAGAACAGTTCTGCCCTCAGCCTTACAGAAGTTTCTTTGTGCAGTAGGCAAAGGTTAACGCAGAGACTGTATCTAGTCAAAGTGCAGAGAATAAGTGACCATTGTGTGCTCAGCCCTAAATGAGATATCTACATTACCTGCTCCAAAGTTCAGGGAGGATTGTAGAAGAGAAGGCAGAGAGGATGTAAGGGCTAGAGGATGGGGAGGAGCATTGTGGAAGGTTATAACACTGCAGAGGGTGGTGAGGAGTGCTGTGGAAGGTTATGACACTCCTGAACTCACGGCAGTTGTGGTTTCATGCACACAGCTGAGCGTGTCAACATCCCCTCATGGCTGGGGAGTGCTTCATGAAGCAAAACCCCGAGCTGGAAGTTAGTAGCTGCTGTTGGAGGGGGTCATGTTCATCGGAGGTGTAGCTCCGGGGAAGGTGCCCATACTTCAGTAAATAGCCCCCACCCATGCTCATGCACGCAACCCTACTTTAACTCAATGGGTCACCAAGAAAAGGCACGAAGGTAGAAGTAGAAGAAACTTGAAAGAAGAACGGGTTTAATGGGAGTGAGAGGGGATAAGAGGGCAATAGAGGGTAGATGTGATCAAACTACATTATATGTATGAAATTGTCAAAAATAAAATTTAAAATCGGGGATGCCTTTATTCCCAGCACTCAGGAGGCAGAGGTAGGATGATCACTGTGAGTCCAAGGCCAGCCTGGAACTAAAGAATGAGTTCCAGGTCAGCCTGAGCTGGAGTGAGACCCTGCCTTAAAAAAAAAAAAAAATTGCCGGGCGTGGTGGCGCACGCCTTTAATCCCAGCACTCAGAAGGCAGAGGTAGGAGGATCGCTGTGAGTTCAAGGCCACCTTGAGACTACATAGTGAATTCCAGGTCAGCCTGGGCTAGAGTGAAACCCTACCTCGAAAAACAAAACAAAACAAAAATAATAATAATAATTAAAGGGCTGGAGAGATTGCTCAGTGGTTAAGGCATTTGCCTATAAAGCGGAAGGACCTGAGTTCAATTCCCCAGTGCCCACATAAAGCCAGATGCACAAGGTGGCACATGTGTCTGGAGTTCATTTGCTGTGGCTGGAGGCCCTGCACCCATTCTCTCTCTCTCTCTCTCTCTCTCTCTCTCTCTCTCTCTCTCTCTCTCTCTCTCTTTCTCTCTGTCTCTCTCTCTCTCTCTCTCTTTCTCTCTGTCTCTCTCTTTCTCTCTCTCTCTCACACACACACAAATAAATAAATATTAAAAAATAAATTACTTTAAATAACAATAATAATAATAATTAAAAACTAGCTGTCTCCTTAAACATTTATCTTATCCTTGGGGGTGTATTTAAGGACCAGGAAAGCTGGTTGGAGTTTGGACTTCTGAGGACACTGACTTTACTTTATAACTAATTATTCAGCAAGGAGCATTCAGGACAACTCCTCTGGAGTCCAAGAGCCCCCCAAATTGCCACTTTCCCACAGATGCAAGAGAGGTGACTGGGAAGTGACATCCCCAGGGCAGGCGTCTTAATTCTGGCAGCCCTGGCCCAGTGTAGGAGGCCATGGGAGGTTAAGCCGTGTGAGCAGGCAGCTTGGAAGACAGGAAGAAGGCAGGGTACATGGACCCAGGTCATTTTTCTTTTTTTTAAATATTTTATTCATTCATTTTTCAAGCAGAGAGAGAGAGAGAGAGAGAGAGAGAGAGAGAGAGAGAGAGAGAGAGAGCCAGGGCCACCACCTTGTGGGTCTGGCTTACGTGGGTCCTGGGGAATTGAACCGGGGGCCTTAGGCACTGGAGGCCAGTGCCTTAACCGCTGAGCCATCTCTCCAGCCCCACTTTTCATTTTTCTAAACTCAAGTTCACCCTTCTTACCTTTCTCTTCCAATACTTGTCACCCCTACCTGTTTCTGGCTTTAAGGGTTCCTCTATCTTCTGGCTGACTGTGAGGCTGCAGGAGAAGGTGGGCTTTGGAGAGGAAAAAACCCTGGCTACCTCATCCTCAGTGATGCCACCAGGGTGCTCAGAGAATACTGAGCATGGGGGATGCAACTGACTCTTGGGCTGTGGGCTCACCCACACAGAAGCCATAGAGAGAAGACACCCTGGAGAATGAGAGAGGGTCACTACCGAAGGGTGGGTATCTGCTACTTACGTCTGACAGACTTTCAGAAGCCAAAAGCCTGGGTTTCACGTGGGCGTGGGGTTTCAGGTCTGGAACTTGCTAGCTGGCTAACTGCAAAAATTCCTTAAGCTCGGGCTGGAGAGATGGCTCAGCGGTTAAGGCACTTGCCTCCAGTGCCTAAGGCCCCGGGTTCAATTCCCCAGGACCCATATAAGCCAGACTCACAAGGTGGTGGTCCTGGTGCATTCTCTCTCTCTCTCTCTCTCTCTCTCTCTCTCTCTCTCTCTCTCTCTCTCTCTCCCTCTCTCTCTGCTTGAAAATGAATAAATAAAATATTTTAAAAAATTAAAAAAAAAAAAAATTCCTTAAGCTCTGGGCTTGTTTGTTCTGTTGTAACCAGAGGATGAGGATAGCAATCGCTACCTACGGTGCTCCTCCGCCTGGCTCAGCTACGCAAGCCCTGGGTGAGCTTGGACAAGTCCCTTCCACTCCTGGCCCAATGTCCAAATGTCAGGAGAAAACAAGGGCCTGAAGCTCCTGTGACAGTCCAAGAATATTTATTTTGGGCTTACTATGTGCCAGGCACTAGAGCTGTGGCCATGGACAGGAATGGCAACCTAACGACTCACCACCTAAGGGCAAGACCTCAGTGCCAACACCCCACCCTCAGCTCAGGGCCTAGCTGAATAAGGCCTGTTATCAGGGCCTTGCAGGTGCTTACACTGCACTCCATCTGCCTTCTTGCTGGCATGCAAAATATTCACTGTTGCTTTTTTTTTTTAAGGTATAGTGGCAGACTTTATTATTTAAGGGAACATGGGGAGTTACAGAGTTCTCCAGCCACCAGTGTGGAAAACATGTGGAGAGTTTAACAGAACTTATGCTGTTTAGCTAAACAGTCAGCAGCAGAAAAAATTAACAGAGGGCTCCCATCATGAGAAGGAGCGGTTCATGTGGGGAAAATCTGGAGCCTTCCCCCACTCCAGCCATTAGCTGGGGTAGGAGTAGGCCTTACCTTTCATATATATATTCACTTTCAAGGAGAGAGAGAGACAGAGAGAGAGAGAGAGAGAGAGAGAGAGAGAGAGAGAGAGATACCAGGGCCACCACCTTGTGGGTCTGGCTTATGTGGGTCCTGGGGAATTGAACCCGGGGCCTTAGGCACTGGAGGCAAGTGCCTTAACTGCTGAGCCATCTCCCCAGCCCCTAGGCCTTACCTTTCTAAGGCCGGATTCAGAGGTCCTTCTGCTGGCCTGGCATGTGGGGAAGAGAGCATTTCACTGTTGCTTTTGTGGGCCCAGACAGTTCAGCCTAGTCTCTGAAAGCTACTTTATCTGGCCTTGGAGAAAGCAAGGTCTAACTTCATTAGATAATAAGGCCAAACATTATGCAGTGTACAGCTTTCATGTAGGTTTCAGGTTGTTTTTTGTTTTGGGTTTTTTTTTTTTTTTTTGAGGCAATGTCTCATGTAGATCAGAATGGCTTTCCATTCATTCATCCTGCCTCTGCCTCCCAAGGGCTGGGGTTACAGTTGTGTGCCACCAACTGGGATAATTTTTTCATGTTTTTATAAATTTATTTATTTATTTGTGTGTGTGTACACGTTCTCATGTGAGTGAAGTTCAGCAGAGTCGCTTGTTCCATTAGTGAGTGTCTAAGAAATTCTCCTGCTTCAGCCTCTCTTCTTTGCACTGGGAGGCTGCTGAGGCAGGAGTACTTGTAGGTGAGGCTGAGTTCCATACTAAGATCCTGTCTCAAAAATAAGGGAGGGTAGCCAGGCGTGGTGGCACACGCCTCTGATCCCAGCACTCAGGAGGCAGAGGTAGGAGGATCACCATGAGTTCAAGGCCACCCTGAGACTACAGAGTGAATTCCAGGTCAGCCTGGGCTAGAGTGAGACCCTACCTCGAAAAACCAAAAAACTAACTAAATAAATAATAAGGCAGGGTGTGGTGGTGCACGCCTCTGATCCCAGCACTCAGGAGGCAGAAATAGAAGGATCTCTGTGAGTTCAAGGCTACCTGGGACTACAGAGTGAATTCCAGGTCATCCTGGGCTAGAGTTGAAACCCTATCTCTAAAAAAAATGTTTTAAATACATACATACATACATCCTAAATAAATTAAATAAAATAAAAAAAAAAAGAAAAACCAGGTCCACCCTCTTGGGAAGCTGAGGTGGGAGGATCGATCACTTGAGTCCAGGAGTTCAAGGTTCACATGGACAAAACAGCAAGACCCCAACTCAGAAAGATAACTAAAACAATAGTAATAATAAAAACACCACACTATGGCTACAGCGAAGCCTGAGCTGTTATTGTTGAGCTAACATTAGTCATTTGCAATGGCCACTTTCCTATGTGGTTTCCCTTGTCCTCCACACTCTGAGCTCAAGGCCAACCTGCTGTGGCAGGCCTGCAGACAGAATGCATGCCTGCCTGCCTGCCTCCAGAAGCAGTACCCCAGTCAAGCCATGGTCACCTAGAGGGTGGGCACAGGCTGGACAAGTCCTGGCAGGCCTTCCCCTCCCTCAGCAACCAGGTCACCTCCCTGTGCAAACTAATTCCCCAGCTCGGCCCATTGAATTTAAAGCAAAAGCCCCTTGGTTTCTTCCAGGATGGAACAGAAGCTACTTTTGTGTTTGTGACTGTGCTGTGGGACTCCATTTGTCCTCAGAAATGTGATCGGAATGGAATGAGTACTTCCAAAGAAATTCTTCCAGGGAGCTCAGATGCCCCACTGCTCTGAGGAGGACATCCTGGAGAGGGAAACAGCCCAGAGACGTTGGACAAGCTGCTTATAGTCACCCAGCACAAGGCACAGGGAAGTGACAGCAAGGGTCCTCTGAACAGGGAGAGGAGGATAGCCTCTCATCAAGGTGTGTGTGTGGGAGTGGAAGGGGGGGTTCTCCCAGAGGTACACAGTCCTCGCAGAAAAAGATTGACCATAGGGTCCTGGGAGGTCCAACAGGCACAGCTAGGCCAGGAGAATCCATCAAATTTCCAGGCCTTGGCCTTGAACCAGTGCAACAAGCCTCTAGGGTCTGCTGGGGAAAATCTCTCAGGCCAGTGCTGTGTGTGATGATGACCCTCTTTCCTCTTCCCTCCCTGGGGAAATCGGACCCAGGACACTAGGGGAGAAGTTCTCTTCCCTAGCTTTACAGCTTGGGCCTGGAAAACAGGACCTGTTTCACTCCCACACGCACCCCCTCTATTCTTAGGGTTCCTAACAAGGGGCCCCCACCACGCCCTTTCTTTCCCTTCATCGGATAGATCCCTCCAGGAAGACCGCTCCCTGCGGAGCACAACAGGTGAGTCTGCCCCAGGCTTAGGTCCATGCCCATCTCCTGCAGATGCACCGGATGGCCATCTGCCGTCATCACTCACGCTCCTCCGAAGCGGTGCTTCCAGGAAGGACCCTCTCCTCCCTCGGGGACTTGCGGGTCCCTCCATCAGCATCCTCCCTTCCAGGGCAGAACGCCCTCCTCCCTCGGCTCCTCCCCCAGGCCCTGCTTCTCCTTCTGGTCCCCTCTTCACAGCTGCTCCCCCTCCCCCAGCGCCGGCCGGCGGTCCTTCTGTCCCCGGCCACCACCTGCCCGCCGCGGCCGCGGGCACGGCGCACGTGCGGAGCCCCGGGCACCGCGCGCCTCGGCGCATCTACGGCCCCAGGCCGCCCCCGGGTCTCCAGGCCCAGCCTCACCTGTGTCCCGGGCAGAGCAGAGAGCCGTCCCCGGTGTCCCCGCGTTCCTCCGGGCTGCGGATTAAGGGGCGCCGGCCTGCGGCTCCGCCCCAGCCGGGAGGGCGGCGCTGCAGGCACCCGGGATCCAGGCGCCTCCCCGGCCCGCGCGCCCTCCGCCCGGTGCAGCGCCCGGCCGGCGTTACGCAAGCACGCGGGCCCCGCGCGACGGCGTCCCGGACGCTTCCTGGGGTCACGCTCCGGGCGGGGAGGGGAGGGGAGGGAAGGAGGACCGAGAGCAGCGGCGGTGGTCCAGCGCCCCGGCTTCTCCGCGTCGTTTCGGGGTCCTGGACGGCTTGGGCACAGTTGTCGAGAGAGAATGAATGGAGGTCCCAGCCAGAGCCCTGGACCAGCCCTCCCAGCCTGGGCTCCAGACTTAGCAGGTTCCCTCCCCACCCCTCTCGGACAGTAAGTGCAGGCTTGACCAGACTTCTACAAAGCACATAGTCCCCAGGGTCTCCTGCCCCGGGGGAGCGGTGTCCGAGAAGGGAGAGGAGCCCTGCACGTAGTAGGCCTTCAGTAAGTACTGGCTCACAGTGTCGTCTTAGGACACTGGGCTCTGGAAGCTCAGAGTCCCTTCTGGGTGAGGCTGATGCCTGGGCACAGTGACAGGATCTGAGGCCTGTCACTCCAACTCCCCATGTGACCTTGGAAAGGTCTCCTTGCTCCTGTGGGCCTCGGTATAACAGAGGTGACAGTACCGGCTGACAGGGATGTTTGGAGGAATGAGCCCACTGCAAAGCACTAGCAGAATGCAAATTCCACTCAGAATGGAAGAGCAGGACACTGACCTGTCCTAGTGCAAGTTCAGGCAAACCCATAAGAATTTTTTAAACCTAAAGCCAGGTGTGGTGACTGACACCTGTAACCCAGCACTGGGGAGGCTGAGGTAGGATTGCTGTGAGTTCAAATCCAGCCTAGAGCCAGAGTGAAATCCAGGTCAGCCTGAGATAGGTGAGATCCTACCTCAAAAACCAACCTCTGTAGGAGGATCGCTGTGAGTTTAAGGCCACCCTGAGACTACATAGTGAATTCCAGGTCAGCCTGGGCTAGATTCTAGATCGAGACCCTACCTAGAAAAAAAAAAAAAGAAAGAAAGAGAGAAAAGAAAAAAAAAACCTCTGGGCTGGAGAGATGGCTTAGCAGTTAAGGTGTTTGCCTGCAAAGCAGAAGGACCTGAGTCTGATTCCCCAGTACCCACGTAAAGCCAAATGCACAAGGTGGCATTCATTTACAGTGGCTAGAGGCTCTGGTGTGCCCAGTTTCTTTCTCTGTATCTCTCTCTCAAATAAATAAATAAATATTTTTAAAAAAGAAACCAACCTCTCCCCCAGAAAAAGCAAAACAAAAATAAATAAATTAATTTAATTTTAAATATATGTACAGAGGCTGAGGAAATGGTTCAGCAGTTAAAGGCACTTGCTTAACACTTACTTGCCTGAGTTCAGTTCCTCATCACCCACCTAAAGCTGACACACAGTGGCCCACAGGCCTACAATCCCAGTGGGAGGCTGAGCCAGAACAATCCAGAAAATTATGGACCAACTAGACTGACACATGCTCAGTGCAAGGAAAGAGCCAAACCTCGGGGTCATCCTCTGACCTCTAAACATGTACCGTGGCACATGAACTAACACATACGTGTGTGTGCATGTATACACACACACACACCACATATATCCACACTTCCTCACACAAAATATGTAACTATTTTTAGAAAAACAATTTCTTTCTTTCTTTCTTTCTTGAGGTAGGGTCTCACTCTAGCCCAGGCTGACCTGGAATTCACTATATAGTTTCAGGGTGGCCTTGAACTCATGTGATCCTCCTACCTCTGCCTCCCGAGTGCTGGGACTAAAGGTGTGTGCCACCACACCAGGCACAGCCTCCATTTTTTGAAAACCTTGCTCTTGGCTTTCTTTTGTTTTTTGTTGTTGTTGGTGGTGGTGGTAGTGTTTGTTTGATTGGTTGTTTAGGGTTTTTTTGAGACAGTTTCATGTAGCCCAGGCTGGCCTTCAGCTTTTTGTGTTAAGCAATGTGGCCAAGGATGACCTTGAACTCCTGATCCTCCTGTACCTTCCAAGTACTGAGAACCCAGATGCCCAGTTGTTTGTTTCTTTGTTTATTGCAGAGCTGGAGATCAAAGCCAGGGCCTTAGACATGGTAGGCAAGTGCTCTACAATTGAACTACATCTCTCTAGCCCTATTGGTTTTTTAAGACAGGGTCTCATGTAGTTCAGACTCGTCTGGAATTCACCATGTAGTTGAGGCTGGCCTTAAGCTCTTCTCCTGCCTCCACCTCTCAAGTGCTGAAATTCTAGGCGTATGCTACCACACCTAGCTAAGATTGTTTGGCGTGTGTGTGTGTGTGTGTGTGTGTGTGTGTGTGTGTGTGTGTGTTAATAACTTTAAGTATGCTCTTGCTATGTGCCACTTGGTGTGACAATGAACTGTGATAACCTCTCTCGACCTGGACAATCCTATGAAGCAGGTACTGTCATTGCCTACCCCATTTAACAAGTTGGGAAACTGAGCTCAGAGGGTGACAGGGGCTTTTATATTATCTCATGTAAGCCTCGTGCATTCCTTTGAGATGACTGTAATGACCCTCGATTTATGGGTAGAAAAGCTGAGGCCAGGAGTGGAAAATGATATGCCCAGGGTTGGTGGCTGTGGATGTGCCAGGTTCAGTCTGGGCAATGGACCAGGAGGTTGTTGGAAGGAGAGAAGTCATTTAGCCACAACCAGACACTTGCTGGGCTGTGGAGAGCTAAGAACGGAGTGACCCAGAAAGTAGCCCATGGTCAGCGCTGGAGCCCTCAGTGTTGGTCCCAGAGGATACCCTGTCCTTCTCTCCATCTGTGGGTGAGGAACAGCCCCAGGGGTGCCTGATCAAGGCTGTCCAGTCGCCTGGCTCTGAATGGGCTCTTATCTGCATCACAGGGCTGGTATGAGGGAGTGACCCGGGAAAGAACAGAAAGCTTTCTTCTTCACCCTGCTCTGGGACAGCTCTTGTCTCCAGCTCCAAGGACAGCACCTCCCACAGCTTGGGGCCAGCACCCAGGTAAGGCTGATGACCACTGTTCCAAGAATACAGATCCCCACAATCCTTTGAGCTCAGAACCCCGCCTATCAGGTAACTGCATCATCTGGCTGTTGTCCCGGGTCCCAGGCACAGCCTTCAAGGAGCAAGGTCTCCAGTGAGACTGGACTCCCGGGCAGCCTCAGCCAAGACCCTGACGAGCCAGCTCTGAGCTGAGGATCATCAGGAAGGGCTTCTAGAAAAAGAAGGGATGGACAAGTGGTGCCTGAGGTGTCCTCAACACAAACAAGGTCACACATTCAGTGGCAGCAAGAAAGCAGTGCCGAGCCTGGCTGTATGGTGCCTGGGTTCTCAGCTCTGCCATGCATCACCTGTGTTATCCTGGGTAAGTCAACCTCTCTGGACATGTCTCCTCAGCTCAAACATGGTCTGGACTCAAGAGATGGCTCAGTGGTTAAAGTCATGGCCCTGGTTCTATTCCCCAATACCCATGGAAAGCCAGATGCACAAAGTGACACATGCATCTGGAGTTTATTTGCAGTGGCTGGAGGCCCTGGTACACCCAATATCTATTTCTTCTTCTTCTCTATCTCTCTCTCTCTCTCTCTCTGCTTGCAAATAAATAAATAAATAAATAAATATAAAAATGGTCTCATAATACCACTACATAGGGTTGTGAGGAGCGAATGAAATAAAGCGTGTAATGTAGTCACACTGTCTGGCACGTGACTACTCAGTAAACGCCATCTATCACATCACTCTTCACTCCCCACCAATTTGTGCCAAAAAAAAAAAAAAAAGCAAGGGAAAAAGAAAGTTGTTAGGCCGGGCGTGGTGGCGCAGGCCTTTAATCCCAGCACTCGGGAGGCAGAGGTAGGAGGATTGCTGTAAATTCAAGGCCACCCTGAGACTACAGAGTGAATTCCAGGTCAGCCTGGGCTAGAGTGAGACCCTACCTCGAAAAACCAATGAGAAAGAAAAAGAAAAAAGAAAGTTGTTGTAGGTAGGCCTGAAATGTTGAGGTGTGCTAAACTGCACTATTGAAGCCCTTCCTGCCTCATGCTCAACAAAATACAGGGGTCTACATGAAGACTGGAATCCCAGCAGCACCTGGGGCAGTAAGCCCTATGGGAGACAGGATGGATTTCCTAGTCTTCTGACCTCCTGGGACAAGTCTCTCAGGAGGAGGAGTTCCCAAAGTCCTCTGGAGAATAAAGGACTTCCTGAAGAACTAGCATGTCCCAGGGACAGAGAGAGGTGTGAGGACTGGGTAAACTGAGGGAATGAGTCACTGAGCTGGGGATGCTGGCTGGCGGGAGTGGCAGCTGATCTCAGAGGTGGGGATTGATCTCAGGCCCAATGACATAAACCAGGGTTCTAACCGATTACTCTAGAGTGGATTGGGGACTTCAGTGCGACCAGGTGTACCCCGGACAACATGACCTGACATCAGACTCTTGCCTGAGAATCTCGAAGAGGCAAGCTGGACTGACCCCTTACCCCACCCTCAGGCCTCAAGGGAGGGAGTGGGCGGGAGCTGCTTTGACTCCATGGAGTCCCGACACAGCCAGCTTTAGGAAGTTCTCCAAGGGGACCATGCTGCCTGAGTTGATCTTCCTGGGATTCTCTGTGACCAAGGGAGTCATCCCTCAGGACGACTCACAAGCAGTTAGTGCTCTGAAGGCCATTCCACAGTGACCCTCTCTAGTGCAGCAGACACCACGTGCCTGGTCACAGCTGGGTCTACCTCAGACCACACACATGCTAACCCAGCACCCATAGGTCAGGTGTTGCTTCAGGGGTTCTTTCTCTCTCTCTCCTTTCTCTCTCAAGCTGCTAGCTTCGGTACAGACTGGGGAGGGTAATGAACAGCCCAGGACAAAGGGCTGTCTGAGAGAGGCCCCAGCCTCGGGTCCAAAGCAAGATCAGTCACCCTGTCTGTGGGGGAGGCTTCCTGGGATCCAGGCCCCATTATCTAAACAGACTTGAAAAACACAGCCAGACTTTGCTGCCTCCGCAACCTTTCCCCCTCCGCCTGCAGTGGGGAACCAGAGCACAGAGGGCAGAAACATAGAAGAGGCTACACCCACCACCATTCCCACCCCAGCCTCAAAGACGAAACACCTGCCAGCCTCATGGCCTTTTCAGCCTATGTTCCTTTGGTGGGAATTCACTGTGTTCCTGAGGGGACTAACTGCTAAATTTGTGGAACCCTGTGAAAAAAATGAAAGTGCAAAAATTCAGAATTTCAAGATAGAGATAGCAAAACTTTAGCAAGCCTGGGGACCTTCCGTGAGTCAGGCCCCCATGCAGTTCACTGCCTGCTGATCATGGGGTTCCAGAGAGTTCCATGCCTTGTCTCTACTTAGATGGATCTCTGTTTAAATGTCACTTTAGCCGGGCGTGGTGGCGCACACCTTTAATCCCAGCACTTGGGAGGCCGAGGTAGGAGGATCACCATGAGTTCAAGGCCACCCTGAGATAGTGAATTCCAGGTCAGCCTGGGCTAGAGTAAAACTCTACCTTGAAAAAAAAAAGAAAAATAAAATAAATGTCACTTTATCAGAGAGGGTTCACTCCCCTGACCATCTCTCCAGCCCTCAAGATTTTTTTTTTTTAACATTTAAAAGTGTCGGGCTGGAGAGATGGCTCAGCGGTTAGGGCACTTGCCTCTAGTGCCTAAGGCCCTGGGTTCAATTCCCCAGGTCCCACATAAGCCACACCCACAAGTTGGTGGCCCTGGTGTATTCTCTCTCTCTCTCTCTCTCTCTCTCTCTCTCTCTCTCTCTCTCTCTGCTTGAAAATGAATAAATAAAATATTTTTAAAAAAAACATTTAAAAGTGTCAAGCCATGGGAACCATACATGATTTCCACCAAGTGACAGGAAAACCAGCCCACAGCAAGTGTTTCTGCAGGTACAGGGCACCCAAGATTAAGCTATTTTCTTTAGACCTAGGAGTTCCTCCAGGCTTAGGGTGCTACATAAATGGTGGTCCATTCAGTGCCTGTGGAGAACCTTCTTCGGTCCCTCGGGGTGTAGGGGAGCAGTCCTGGTGCTACTTAACTTGGTTTGCAGTCTCTTCACAGCTCAGCTCTCTACTGGATGCCTGCATGTACTTTACCTACCCAGCTTCCCATTGACAAACATCTCATTGTTTCCAGTCCTTAGTTTATAAACAGTGCTGCAGTGACTGACCTTTCACCTACATCATTTTGCTTGAACAAGAATATTTGTAAGGTAACGTCCTAGAAGCAGAACTTTTGGGCCAAGGGGAGGTGGGTGGACGCAGTGTAAAGCTGTCCTGGTTGCTCGCTGAACCTGGTCTCAAACCTTTCGATCTAACCAAACTGCTGGGTGAACATGGAATCTCTGTTGCCATTGAGTTCGCCTTCTTCCTGAGCCAGGCAGAATCTCCATTAAAGCGCATGGGAAAAGAAGCCATTTGCTATCCCTCCTCCTTTGTGTGTGTGTGTGTGTGTGTGTGTGTGTGTGTGAGAGAGAGAGAGAGAGAGAGAGAGAGAGAGAGAGAGAGAGCGAGCCAGAGGTTGATGTCAGATGTCTCCCCCATCACTGCCCACCTTATTTATTGGGACAAGATCTCTCACTGTATCCAGAGTTCACTAGCTAGTCTAACTGGCTGCTTGTCCAGGGATCTGCCTGGGATTAGAGGTGTGTACACCACCCATGGCTGGGGGCCCAGACTCAGGTCCTCCTGGAACTAGCTCCCCTGTCCTGTAGCTCCTTTGTTTTTAATTGTATTTATTGATTTGCATGTTTGTGTATGGATGGATGCTAGAGCCTCTTGCCACTGCACAAGAATTCCAAATGCTTGCCCTGCTTTTTGCTTCCAGCTTATGTGGGTGGGAACTGAACACAGGCCAGAGGCTTTGTGAGCAAGCGCCTTTAACTGCTGAAGCATCTTCCCAGCCCCTTCTAACTGGTTTTGTTTTCCTCATTCCTGTAGGTTTACTGTCTATATTTGGATATTTTATTTTATTTTATTTTTGGTTTTTCAAGGTAGGGTCTCACTCTAGCCCAGGCTGACCTGGAATTCACTATGTAGTCTCAGGGTGGCCTTGAATTCACGGTGATCCTCCTACCTCTGCCTCCTGAGTGCTGGGATTAAAGGCGTGCGCCACCACGCCAGCTTCTTTTTAACTTTTTGATTGATTTCTTTTGTGGCTCTGGGGATTGAACCTAAGACCTTAGGCATGCCAGGCAAGTGTTCTAACACTGAACTACCCCCCTGACCCCTACACTCATTCGCCCCCATTCGTGTATTCATGAGCTATGCAGTAAATCAGTTACAACCAGCCGGTATCTCTGTGTCAAAGATCAGGTTGACTTCCATGACTCTCCTGCCATGTCGTCCTCCCTGCAGAGTCCAGGCTAGGTGTGCAGAGGTCAGCAGGACATGCTGAGGACTCACGAATGAACTGACGGAGATGAAATGGGAGAAGGTCCATGAGTGCATAAGGGGAATTACAGAAATGTCATTCCCCAGCAGCTTCCGATCTCTCAGAAATGCATAATATCTATGGGGGAGGGAAGAATGGGGTATGCAGACAATTTTTAGGGGGAAATAACAAATCACTAGGAGAATGAATGGTCCTGGGGACAAAAATCAACTTGCACAGTAATTCTCCTTGGGCTCAGGATGAGCGCAAGGGACAGATAGATGTTGTCTTGCGGGAGAAGTCCATCCTAGTGTGATTATACGCCTTGGGCCTCTTTTCCCAGATGAGTGATATGATTTGGGGGTATAAATGGAAATTGACTTTAACCTGGTCCTGATGGAGTCAAGGGAATTCCTCTTCCTGATTTTTTTTTTTTTGGCTTGTGTACGTGTGCTTATATGTATGGGCGCCACTGGGGGTACACATACACACACCATATTTTTGAGACAGGGTCTCTTGCTGAACCTAGAGCTCACCTATTCCCTTAACCTAGCTAGCCAGCAAGTCCTAGGGGATCCATCTGTCTGCCCCCCAGTGTTGGGGTTACTGATGTGCACAACCATGTCTGGCATTTATGTGGGTGCTGGGAATCCAAACTCATCTGCAACCTGTGTACATTGTACCCACTGAGCCATTTCCCCATCCTCCTGAGCCTTCTTTTTCTCTTTAACATATGTATGTTCTTATATGTAAGGAGAAAAAGAATGGGAGAGAGGAAATGGGTGTGCCAGGGCCTCCAGCCACTGCAGACAAGCTTCAGATGCATGTGCCACCTTGTGCATCTGGCTTTATGGTGGGTATGGGGAAGTGAACCCAAGTCATTAGGCTTTGCAGGCAAGTGCCTTTAACCGATAAGCCATTTTTCTAGTACCTGCATCTTTATTTTATTTTATTTTTTTTTAGGTTGAGTCTCACTTGAGCCCAGACTGATCTGGAACTCACAGCGATCTACCTCTGCCTCCCAAGTGCTGGGATTAAAGTCGTGCACCACTCCCCCACCCCTGCAACTTCTTTTAAGGCCTTTAATTTCCTTTCCTTTAATTAAAATCAAATTGCTCAGCATGCAAGAAGAAGAAGAAGAAGAAGAAGAAGAAGAAGAAGAAGAAGAAGAAGAAGAAGAAGAAGAAGAAGAAGAAGAAGGAAGAAGGAAGAAGAAGCAACAGGCATATTTGGAGAGGCATCACTCTTTTTTCTGCAGGCTCCTAAAATTTCAGTTCAGACATACATCACATGCATTTTGGGTTTCTTGGTTAAAGCAAGTCATATGACTACACTAACTTCTGAAGGTGGGGAGGGAAGGCAACAAGAGAAGGAAATACAGCAGGAGAGGTAGGAGGATTGTCATGAGTTCGAGGCCACTCTGAAACTATGTAGTGAATTCCAGGTCAGCCTGGACTAGAGTGAGACCCTACCTGGGGAAGGGGGAGAGGGAGGGAGGGGGGAAAGGAGGCAGGATAATGAGTACACCCAGAACTCATTGCTCCTGCTCAGAAACATCTAGTCTGTGCCAGGCTCCCCTCACCTACCTAGGAAAAAGCCGCTGAGCCACACTGCCAGCCTCAGACCATCAGTTTTGGCATGTGTGTGTAGTATGCGTGATGTGGTATGGAGCATGTATGCATATATATGTGCAGATGCATGTTCCCAGTGTGAACACTGAGAGCCCTCCTCTCTCATTCTTCCACTTATGTCCTTGAGACCGAGTCTCTCACTCAACCTGGAGTTGCTGTTTTTTGAGCAGATTGGCTGACCAGTGAACCCATGTTTTTCCTGTCTCCACTTCTGAAAGGACTGGCGTTACAGGTGTGCATGGCCACACTCATCTTTTATGTGAGTGTTAGGAATCAAACTTTTTTTATGTGGGTGCTAGGAGTCACACTTAACCCATTTCAGACCCTCTCAGACCCTATGCTTGCATGAGCAAGAGCTTGTACCCGCTGAACCATCTTCCCATCTGAGACAATAATTTTTTTTTTTCTGTTTTTCAAGGTAGGTTCTTGCTCTAGCCCAGGCTGCCCTGGAATTCACTATGTAGTCTCAAACTGGCCTTGAACCCTGGCCTTCCTAGTACTGGGATTAAAGGCATGTACTACGGCTACCATGCCCAGTACCCACGTAAGATCAAATGTACAACTGGCACATGCATCTGGAGTTAGTTTGCAGTGGCAGGAGCCCCTGGCACACCCATTCTCTGTGTCTCTTTCCCTTTCTTTCTCTGTGTTTGCAAATAAGTTAAGGGCTGAGAAGATGGTGCAATAGTTAAAGGCACTTGCTTGCCCGGGGTTCAATTCCCAAGCCACCCACATAAATCAGATGCAAAAAAAAGTGCAGATGGGTCTAGAGAACCTCTCTGGACATGTCTCCTTAACTCAAATATTGTCTGGGCTGGAGAGATGCCTCAGCAGTTAAGGCACTTGCCTCCAGTGCTGAAGGACCTGGGTTCAATTCCTCAGTATCCATGTAAGCCAGATGTACAAAGTGGTGCATGCATCTGGAGTTTGTTTGCAATGGCTAGAGGCCCTGGTGAGCCCATACACACGCACACACACTCTCTCTTTCTCTCTGTCTCTGCTTACAAATAAATAAATAAATAAAATATTTAAAATAAGTGCAAATGTCTAGTGTTCATTTGCAGTGGCAAGAGGCCCTGGTGTACTCTTACAAACACACGCAAGCACACAAATAACCCTTCCCTTCCCTCCTCTTCCTCATTGCTTTCTTTTTAAAAAATACTTGTATTGAGCGGGGTGTGGTGGCACATTCCTTTAATCCCAGCACTCCAGAGGCAGAGGTAGGAGGATCGCCATGAGTTTGAGGCCAACCTGAGACTACATAGTGAATTCTAGGTCAGACCGGGCTAGAGCGAGACCCTACCTGGGGGAGGGGGAAGGGAAGGGAAAAGGAGGCAGGATAAGAAACAGGGAGAGATGCTGGGGGGCCAGGGTGGTTATTTAGATGGCTCTCCCCTCCCCCATGATCAGGGCCAGTACAGCCTGCTCCCACAGTGACAGGCCTGTGAACAGCTGAGCCCTTTGTCCTCCGCAGGCATATCTCTGTAAAGTCAGCGTTTTTACCATCCCCACCCCATTCACAGGTGGGTAAACTAAAGCCAAGACACAACAAGCAGAACCTGGGGTCAGGGAGATTCAAGGTGCTTGCTTGCAAAGCCTATTAGCCTGGGACTCAATTCTCCAGCATTCACACAGAGCTGAACGCAAAGTGGCACATGCATCTGTAGTCCCAACATCCCTGACAGGGGCTGGAGCCAGGCCCTTGTGGGCTGCTAATTTGCAGCTGCAAAAGACCATGTTTCCAAGAGAGTGGAGCATGGATAGCTTGAAGCTGACCTCTGACCTCACACGTGGGCCTATACACAGTAATACACACAGATAAATAAGTAATTTAATAATAAAATAAAAAGGAACTGTCTGGACTTAGAATCCAAGTGTGCCTCTCTCCAAAGCCCCTTTCATCTTTCACGTCACTTGGCCAAACTGCTCTTCAACCTCAAGGTTAATGTAAATATTTAGTAAGCACCTAGTGATGGCGATACAGGTCAAACCAGGTGATCTAGGTGGACTGGAGGCCCAGGGCTGGGCAAAGGGCAGAAGCAGAAGGGAGACGGGATTGCTCAGCCAAGGTCCGTCCTGGAGCTCAGACCCAGCAGTTCTGAAAGCATATCTAGGGTTTTAAAACTAAATCCTCAGGAGCTGGAAAGATGTCCCAGTGGGCACTTGCCTACAAAGCCTGATGGTCTGTCTGGGTTTGATTCCAGATGCACAAAATGGCACATGCTTCTGGAGTTTGTTCTTTTGAAGGGGCATGAGGCCCTGGCATGCCCATTCTCTCTCTCCTTGCAAGCAAATAAATAAAAATAAAACTTTTTTTTTTTTTGGTTTTTCCTAGGTAGGGTCTTGCTCCAGCCCAGTCTGACCTGCGATTCACTATGTAGTCTCAGGGTGGACTTGAACTCATGGTGATCCTCCTACCTCTGCCTCTCCAGTGCTGGGATTAAAGGTGTGTGCCACCACACCTGGCAAAAACATCTTATTAAAAAAATTATCAGGGCTGAAGAGATGGTTTAGCGGTTAAAGCGTTTGCCTGCAATGCAGAAGGACCAGAGTTCAATTCCCCAGTGCCCATATAAAGCCAGATGCACAAGAGGGCATATGTGTCTGGAGTTCATTTGCAGTGGCTGGAGGCCCTGAAGGCCCTGATGCGCTCTCTCTCTTTCTCTCTCTCTCTCTCTCTCTCCTCTCTCATAAATAAATATTTAAAAAAATTATCAGAAGCCGGGCGTGGTGGCACACGCCTTTAATCCCAGCACTCGGGAGGCAGAGGTAGGAGGATTGTCGTGAGTTCAAGGCCACCCTGAGACTACATAGTGAATTGCAGGTCAGCCTGGACTAGAGTGAGACCCTACCTCGAAAAACAAATTATCAGCTCATCTACCACCAGGAGCCAAAGGAGAGAAGATGGAGATGCCATTAATTTGGGTTCATACAATGGAAATGAAATTATTTCAGGATTCATAAAAAAATATATTGGGACTTAGAGATGGCTCAGTGGTTAAGGTGAAACATCACAAGTTCGATTCCCCAGCACCCATGTAAAGCCAGATGCACAAAGTGGTGCATGCATCTGGAGTTTGCAGTGGCTGGAGGCCCTGACATGCCCATTTTCTCTGTCTCTCTTCCCTCTCTCTCTGCTTGCAAGTAAATAAAACTATTTTTAAAGAGAAATATTGATGTCCAGCCAAGCCCAGACATTCTGCTCTAACTGAAAAGGAAAGCAACCTGGGTACAGGTGGAGGGGACAAGGATGTAGGGAGGAGGGGCAGACACCTTTGGAGAGCTGAGAGAGGAGGTGGTTCCAGGAAGCCTGAGGCAGGGAGCTCAGGGTGCTGGGCTGGTCCACAGGGAACACCTGGGAAGTGGTAGGAGGGCGGTGAGAAGGAAAGCAGGAGAGAGGAGAGATTGGAAAAGAAAGAAAACGCCAAGCCCCCTGGCAGCTCAGTGATTTTGAGTCTGTCTCCTGTTAATTATCTTGCGTGACCTTGGATAAACTGCTTTCCCTCTCAGGGCCTCAGTTTCTTCTGAACAGGAGCACACTGAACTGGTGGTCCCAGATCCTTCTAGTTCCTCCATGGTCCCCAGCTAGGCAGGCTGCACCCCAGAGAGATGCCCAGACTGTCTGCAAAGCTGCAGACCTGCCTGCACTCTGCAAGCCTGGCAGAGGGGGCGCAGCGTTCTTCCAGATCCGCAGCCTCTCCCCTCCCGCAGCAGCCCGACAGCTTGTGGCAGTGGAATTTTCCACTCAGCCCCTCTAGCCCAGCAGGGGAATGAGCTGATCGGCTAGCTTCCAAGTGGAAATTTCCACACCGCCCCCAAAACAGCTGGTGAGAACTTCAGTGCCACCGAGCTGCAGACAGTGTGTGTGTGTGGGGGGGGGGGGGACAGGAAAGGTTCCAGGTCACTAGGGGTAGTCAGGGGGTCAGGGCATCTTTCCACAAACACTGATGGAGTCTCTCACCTCCTGTGTGTAGGGACCTACTCCCTAGTCAGAAAGAGCATTGGTATAGGATGTCCATAGTCTCTGAAGCACATCACATAAGGTGTGTGGTGGGGAGGGAGTTAAGTTATATAATCTCTGTGAATAAGAATGAGGCAGGAGGAGGCCATTTCAGAGGAGGCTTTGTGGGTGCTGGCATTTAGTGATTACATCAAGGGAGCAGTGGGTGCAAAGGTCCCGAGGCAGGGCCTTGAAGACCCAAAAGTGGCGAGGTCAGAGTCCTCAGGGTACCAGGGCTTGCTTATTGGATTGGATTTCATGTTTGACCACAGGGAGGTGGTGTCCACAGTGGGTGACATGTCTTCATCTCAAAGGCTTCTTCCAATTCCGTGAGGCTTAGCCACTTGAGCTCGACTCCTGGCTGTGACCTTATGTGGCTGCGTCCCTTAGAGCCACGGGTCCTTCCTCTGAATTCTGACCCATGTCTGCTGGAATAAGAGACAGCAGCAGGGACCTGCCAACCCACAGGGTCCTTAGCACTAGAAAGCAGCCCTTGTTGGTGACAGGGCACTGGGGCGGCCTGAACTGGACTTCTCCTGCCTTCTGGGACAGCTTCAGGGCACATGGTGGGTCCCTGGGGATTCTATGTTGACATGTGGGACCTCTTCTTGTGTGTATGAAGGTGGTGTGTGTGTACGGTGCATGCACACGTATGGTCTCCCCTGCAGCTGAGACAGGATTGCCTGCAGCGGCCACGCTAGAAAGCTGGCTGTCCTCTCTTCCAAGTCAGTCCCGTTCTGGTCCTGAGGCTTGCCATGGCTTTGGGAACTCCAGTGGTTCCTGGGTCTCTGCTCCCCAACAGGATTGGGGTTACAGGCACACATAACCACTTCCAACAGGTTCTGGAAATTCAGACTCCTGCAGTCTCAGACCCCCTTGAGCCCTCATACTCATGCAGGAAGTGCACTTGACCACTAAGCCAACCTTCCGATGGTCTCTCAGACGGCAATATCACACTTCAGGATCAAGTGGGGCAGGCCACATCTCCACTCCTGCCACAGACCTTCTTGTACCTGTGAAGTTGAGGCTGGAAGTTCTTTAAAAAATTTTTTGAGCCAGGCCTGGTGGTGCACTTTTAGTCCCAGCACTCGGGAGGCAGAGGTAGGAGGACTGCTGTGAGTTCAAGGTCAGCCTGAGACTACATAGTGAATTCCAGGTCAGCCTTAGCTAGAGTGAGACCCTACCTCAGAAAAAAAATATTCTCAAGGAAGCATGAAGCCTGGCTGGTGTACAGTGTGAGCTTTCTGGGTTGTCCGGTGCAGTGGACCATTGAAGCTATGGACCCCAGTGCTGCTCCTGCCCTGAACTGACCACTTGTGTACCTGACCCTCTGGGGACATCATTCCCACCAAGGCCAGCTTTGCCCACGACCTGTCAATGCGGAACACAGCAATTT